>CAAKHF010024210.1:2455-18933 GCA_901007745.1 Hippocampus kuda | reverse complement strand
TGCGCTGATTTCTGAAATAATAAGCATGTCTGTTGTAACTGCTCGTGTGTGTGTGTGTGTGAGGGGATTTGCAGCGGCCATGTTTGCAGTTGGACAGCTTGCCCGTTGGATTGGCGGTGTGACGTCAGAATGGCGCTACCTGCAGAGTACCTCTGCTGCAGGCCGGGATTAGCGGCAGAGGGACAGCGTCCGATAATCTCGCTTAGTCGTGGAGGTTGTGGAGTGTAGTATTGGTGGGGTGGGGGGGAGACCAGCAGAACCATACCAATGCATCCCCCCACCCCCCCACAATATTCACCCCTCCCTTTTACTCCTCACTCCAGGACTCTGAAGAAGAATGGCATGATGGGAGCATGGAGTTAAAAATTATTGTGTGTGTGTGTGTTGTGTGTGTGTGTGTGTGTGTGTGTGTGTGTGTGTGTGTGTGTGTGTGTGTGTGTGTGTGTGTGTGTGTGTGTCATACAGCTCCATCTGGTGGGGCAATGTGCATAATGCAAGTGGCTGATTAAAGTGTTTGACGTTCAATTCAAAGAAGAGTACTGCATGTTCATATCCGTGGTTGTTAGGTTTCGTTGCTCGGAACAATTATTTGGATGATGTGTTTGTCCATTCTAATTCAGAATTGTTCCATTTGGGAATGCAGACATTTCTAAATATGCCTTCATGCAATGGTCATGCAATCATCCCTTCATCTTTTATTTCTCACATCATTGTGATCATATGTTCAGGAATTAGCCTTGACACTAAATAGAGCGATCCCATATTTCGATGCCAAATCCTTTGACTTGTCCAATAATGATCCAACTCACAAAATAGAACAGATGGTCCAGTTTGAAGGTTTGCAAGTTTGTCGGCCTTCTAATTGAGGACACGTCGTCATTTGATCAGCAGATCACTGCGCCTCCATGAAAAGTTTGCCCTCCGCACTTTTTATTTATTTATTTTTTCATGTGTTGAGAGCGTTTTGATAATCTCCACTGGCTTTTGTAAATCACCAGCTGGTCCACGCTGAATTGGAATCAATCCAAGGGGATCATTTAGATGAAATGGTTGTTGCCCTCTGAACCTCAAAGCTCACTTCATGTCCGAAACACACGAGAGAGGCGGTTGGACTAAACAGACATTTTTACACACAAGGGGAACCTCTCAGATCCAACGGTCTCGTGATGTCAAAATGTGCCGGGCAGAATGAAGAGGGCTGTTGAAATACCCTTCCTATTGGTCGATGTTGCCATTCAGTTCCTTGTTGGAGAACTGCAGTCGGGTTTGTATATTCCCAAATTTAACAGAGGTCAAATTAGGTTGACCCATAAAGACACCTTCCAAGCATTCTGAACACATAATAGTCGAGGTTATTTCATTAGTCTTGTCATGGAAGATTGTGACCGAATCAGCGTGTGACATCCCGTCTTTGGGCGACACCTTCCGCTATTAAAACGGCACCGAAGGCAACATCGCATCTGTTAAGGGAATCCAGGCATGAATCGCCATGACCCAGAAGCTCCTGAATGAATCCGAGCCTCTGCAAATACCGCCACGAGCACGTAGGCGTGCGCACGGACACATGTACACGCACACACTCTGAGATCCAGCCAGATGGTGTAATCCTCTCGTTTTTCTCCATGTTTCATATTTCCCCCCTCCTTTGCGGGGATTACGCTGCCGTCCAATCGGATTTAGCCTCGCTCCCCGAGCTGTGAGGTGATATGAATGACTGGCACGCTGTCTGTTCCTTTATCTGCTGTATGATTTGCATGTCAGCCGCCGTGGTTGTTAATTGTGGAGTTGATCGCTTAGCATCAATATGCAGGTAAGAGACATAAGGCCGGGATGCAGATAGTTTTTTGATTTTGTTTTTTTTGTAAATTACTATGACTGTAGGTCAATGATAAGAGCAATACGATCCATTTTTAATGTTACTCCCACCATCTAAACCAAAGACAATTCTTTCTCATCGGTTTTCTGTGTGTTGTGTATTCGGACCTACTGACCTGCCATCGTTCCCCCGACCATTTACTGAACCGTAGAATCCAATTTCACGCTAATTTGTGGCACAATAGTCCCCATACGGAAGTGTGTGCATTTCCGATTACGGGCAGAGGGAATTCCATTCAAGAGTACAGTACGATGAAACGTGTTGCGGGTGCACAAGTGCATCGTCAAATTTGCATTCGCGACCACCCGTTGTGTTTCACCAGAAAATGCAACGTATGCAACATTTGCATTCTTGTTCAGACACAGGCTGAATTTGGGAAAGGTATAAAGTTAAAGTAATAGCTCACGTAATCCATTTGGCGACAAGGTGCCTGTTTTTTTTTTTTTTAAAAGCCATGCACTTTCACATTCCATGATAAGATGCCCTGGATAAAAGCAGATTGCGATTGGTTGAAGTTAGCGTGATGTGTGTGTCCCCCTGCAGGTCAGTGCTTCCTATGTATGGTGGATGTGGTGCCCGTGAAGAACGAAGATGGCATGGTGATCATGTTCATCCTCAACTTTGAGGTCATGAGCGAGGAGACATTGCGGGACGGCAAACAGGAGCTCAACCATCGCCTTCCCACCTGGCTCGTCACTGGTAACTATTGGCTTGACTGTCGCTTGCACTGTACTGAAGGGGCAGAGACACATATAAAGAAAAAAAAGTAGAGTTGCGGTCGGGAAGCTACTCGCAAGATTTGAATGGAGCGTCACATCACTTACACGGCCCAACTGAGATTTTGGTCTGAGGAGGAATTTCAAGCTCACAGCTATCCAGTCAGTAATTGAAAAGCATCGGTGTAATCCACCTTGATCAGTGTTCCGTTCATCCGCAAATACAACAGGTGGCCTGATATTTGCAAAGTAAAATTACTGATGTGAATCCTGTTTTGTTTTTTGTTTGTTTTTAATTACATTTGACAGAATGGGTTCTTTTTTTTTTTTTTTCGAAACATGTCTGTGGACTCAATGTTCCATACACAATGTTGCTATTTTTCTAATCAAGTCATGCCCTGAACTTTGAGCAATTTCCTCTTCAAAGCCGATTTCGGCTCTCAACGCGATCCCGTTCAGATCTCCTCTCCGCATCGCTCTCTCCTTTCTGTGTAATTTTTTTCCTCCATAAGCAAGCGGCTACCTTCTTGCCCTCTTCATCAGGTCGTCCCAGAGGCTTCAAGTTGCGCCTTCCCCTGCTGCGCTCGCTCTCCAACAGTAAAGTGTCTCTGGATGACGCAGAGTCTGGCCGGATCCCCACTGCCACACCTTTGCCACTGCACCCGGTCGGCCATTGTCAGGAGGCCCTCGGCTTGGGGGAGTTCCTGCCCCTTCCCCCTATGCTGTCGGATCATTCCGAGCAAGTCAGTGAAAGCAGGTAGAGCTCATAGATTTGTTTTCGTGAAGATGCGCGAGGGTTTCAGTGTTTTGATGAG
Source organism: Hippocampus kuda (assembly GCA_901007745.1). Classification (NCBI taxonomy): domain Eukaryota; kingdom Metazoa; phylum Chordata; class Actinopteri; order Syngnathiformes; family Syngnathidae; genus Hippocampus; species Hippocampus kuda. Next base: position 15,526 of record CAAKHF010024210.1, on the reverse strand, counting down.
TAGTTTCCTTTTCCTTTTTACTTTTTCAGTAAACTAACTGTGAGCACTGCTGCCAATAGAGAAAATCTACAAGTAGTTAACGCCCCCTCAAGAGTAATTGTCTTAAGATGCCATGTGGTCAGAAACCAGTTTTGGTTAGGCGGAGCGACGGACTGTCTAAAACACAGGTGTCAAACTCAAGGCCCGCGGGCCAGATGTGGCCCGCCACATCATTTTATGTGGTCCGCAAAAGCAGATCAAACATGTCAACTTCCATGATGCTTTCTAAATTGTTAACCAAAAAAAATTAACTCTCATATGTTATAAATAAGAGAGATATTTTGAGCATTTACTTCCTCATGATAGGAACTTAAACAGGAGTTTAATCAACTGTTATTCTTGACTTCTCTATATGCTTTCAGTCATAACGGCCCTCCAAGGGAAACGGTAACTAAAATGTGGCCCGCGACAAAAATTAGTTTGACACCCCTGGTCTAAAAGAAGCTCCAACCCTTATTTCAACAAAGTTCTTCGGTGCGCAAATTGCAAAAAGCAATACTTCTTTGTTGAAAGGGGCTACAGTGAATTGGCGAATACCTTCCAGATTTAATAAGTGGTCTTTGTCAGCACATCAGGTTGCGGTTTCTAATTCAGTCTCAGCATCCCAGTTAAGCATCTTGTTTTTTTCTGTTTCCAAGATCAGCTCTCCAAAGTTGGCCAGAAGACCACGTGGAGGACCATCGCACTTTACTGGAATCTGTGTCTCTCGTACCCCCTCATGGACCTCACCACGTAACCCACTTGGTCGGGCCCCTAACCCAGTCGTCTCCTTGCGTGGCGTCGCACCATCGCCTCAGCCTCAACCAGGACGCCTCCGGCTCCAACTGTTCCCTGTCGCGCAGCCGCTCGCGCGAGAGCTTCCACAGCATGAGGCGCGCGTCCTCCGTTGACGAGATCGAGGCCATGAGGCCTGACTGGGACCGGAAAAACCGGAGAGCCAGTGTCCGACTGGGAAGCACTGGTGCGAAACATCGTGGTTACAAAACACAATGCCGTTTTTTTGTTTTGTTTTTTTTGTCTGTCATTTTAACCCCCTTGTGCGTTTGCAGGTGCAGTGAACAGTAAGTCCAACATACTGAACTCCACGTCAGACTCTGACCTCATGCGGTACCGTACCATCTCCAAAATTCCTCAAATCACCCTGAACTTTGTGGATTTCAAACCCGACCCGCTCATCGCCCTGCCCTCAGGGGAGATGGACATCATCGCGCCTTGCAAACTCATCGACCGTACGCACAATGTGACGGAGAAAGTCACGCAGGTAGGACCGAGTTTCTTTCTCGTGCGCGAAAGAGACGTAGCGTGTGTCACTTGTTGCCGCTAATGAGCTGCCTTAGCCTGGATTGCATTTGATGAAGCGCCTCACAACATTTCGTGACATTAGCTTTGAAGTGAAATGGGTTTAGACGAGCTGAGATCGTGTCCGGGTGCTCTCTGTGGTCACTTTAAAAAAAAAAGAAAAAAAAGTTGCATTTGTGGCTGAAATGTCTTGAAAGTGTTTGCTTTCCTTGTGTTTGATAAATTAGCAGAGTGACGAGAAACTCATTCTGAGTTTTCGTAAAACATTTTATCCATGTGACTTGACGGTCTTTCATAACCTTGAAGAAACTCTTATGAGCAAGCGAAAGGGGTCGGGGAAGGGAGTATTAAAGATTAAGTTAAGCCATCTGTTAGGGCAGGAGTCTATCGGGAGTTACTAGAGGGAATAGGAATGATTTGATCCGATCATGCTCTTTTTTTCTTTTTTTTTTTCGCTCTCAACAGACAATAATCCAGAGCTGATGACGCAACACAACAATGTAATCATGCTACAGTATGCGAGTTGCAGACGGCAAGGTCAAAACAAAACACAATCCGAACTTGCTTTATGTGTGTGTGCGTGTGCGTGTGTGTGTGTGTGTGTGTATGGGTGGGGGGCGGCGGGATATACATTTGTGTACTGCAGAGAATATGGCTTGCTTGGGATGTGCAGAGCTGTAATGTCAACCCAGGCCTGAAGGTGGTAGCATCACATTGAGACGTTTATTTCAAAGCCTCTCAAAATATGAACCCTGCATATGAGTGAATAATTTAGATACTCCTTGAAACCTACTCCTTTTTTTTTTGCCATTTCCATTTTTACATAGTTGTGTGTCGGATAATGACATTTTATTTGGTTCAGTGTTGTATTATGTCCTATGTTGTTGGATAATGTATATTGTCCTGAATTTGGAGTATGGAGCTGGCACAAGCTACTGAAAGCTCAACAAAGAACACTTGTTGTGACATCATCATTACGTGAAGTGGAATATAGGTCGTGCATATTTGTTTCATGAGCAGGCATTATGGGAAGACTTTCCTCGGCACAGGGTACTTCTCTGTGGACAAGTCACAAGTCGGGCTCTCAATCCTTCCAGAATATGAACAGTGTTTGCCTTCATTTGTGACCCGATTGCGGCACAAAACAGCCATGTTAAGTTGGACATGATTTTAATTGTGGTTGTTCAGATACGTCTTTGTTTAGAAATATGAGCACGTCAACCAGCAGTCAAAAAAAAAAACCCACATTAAACGTATGGAAGCTGTGAAATAGATCATGATTTTATTTTTTATTTTTTTTGAAAGGCTGAACTGAGCATTGAACTTATGTTGAGCCGTACACTTCTGGCAATGTCTCAGCAAAGCACTGTGTTTGTGAACTAGGGCAGAAATGAATTGAAAACGTGGGCTTTTCATCTGCACAATGGAAACCGCTTTCAGTCTACCTGGAGGAAAATAACTTCATTTATTCTGTTTAGAGCTGTGGATGAGGCAGACAAGACTGCGGCTTGGTTTGACTTCGCCCCCCCCCTAGTTACTATTACCCCTTTATGCAAGCATGCATCGTCTGGAACAAAGAAAGCAAGCTCCTCATAATAGGCATCGTATTACCGGCAGGCTGCTGTGTTATGTACTTGAATCTGCTTGTCCCGTTAGCTAAAGTGATTTTTTTTCCCTCTCTCCGGGTGATGTTTTCAGCATGTGACTATTGTATGTTTGACTATAATACATCACAAAAAATACTCCTTCTATGCTCTGGCACCAGTGGCTCGGTCTCTCAGTTAAATTGGCCGGAATGGAGTCGAGAAGCATGTGACACAGTCAACCTGCAGGACTGTAATTTAGACGCCTGCTCTGTGGCTCCGCCTCAATACCTCAGACTGATTGAGTGTTTTCCCCCATGTGAGTTCAATGACCCACAAAGTAAAGAAGCGTCTTGTCGGTGTCTTGAAGCCATGCATATATATTTCCACCACGTCTGCTCATTATTCAGATGAGGCATATTGTAATTCTATGAATAGATCCAATCGTACTTTTGCAGATTTCTCAGTCACACCGGTCTGCTCGCGCTGACGGCTAATAATTGCTATTCTCACCCGACAAGCGTGATGGAGATAATTATAACCTATTCAAATTAAAAATAAAAAAATACATTTCAGTAATGTACTATTGTGTGCCAAATCTTTGATTTCCTAGTGTTAATCACGCTCATTTGTCATTTCGTGCGAATGAGTGATGGACAAACAAAAAATGGGTTGAAATGGTTGAACGTCGTCCAGCTAATCTATATCTGCCTAATCTGTTTCCCTTTCTGTTTCCCATGCATGGAGCAGGCATTGATTTTGCCATTTGCAACGCTCTATATAACTTTAGTTGTTCGAAAGTAAATCCGGGCTCGGGCTGTGTAAGAACATGATGACACTGTCCCACGGGGCAATCAGGATTGATTTGAGTTGAAATGGAAAATGTTCCATCATTAACACGTGTGCGGTATAACTTCTAAATTAACTGCCAGGAACAATGTAGCTTTGCTTCAAGGTTGCCTGGATTTCGCTTTGCACGTCAAACTTTTCCAATTTTTAAAAGGCAACTCTAATTGTGTGAGCAGATAATCTGCCGTGACCTTTGAAGCGCAAGCCGAGATATATGTGCATTGTACTGACTGACTAAACGTCAGTCCACTTTTTGTTTTGGAAAAAAAAGTGATTTGCCGCCATCTCTTGGCTTTTACAGGTGGTTACTTTTTGGGTTACAAAACACTCGTGGATTTTTGCTATTGGCGGCAGGCCTCTGTCCTGTCATTTGTGTCACTTGTATGTCCAGTATGACGGCATATACATACAGCACAGATAGAGATGATGTGCATTTCGTTTTTATCAGGTAAAACAATCACCTTTAACAACCACTGTCAGATATGTCTCGGGAGGAGGAGGATGATGAAAAAAATAATAATCATAATGATTTTTGAGAGGGCACCCAGTTCAACCAAGCAATCCTGTTAGCAAACATTCATCATTGTCTTCAGTGTTTTATCGTTTACATTTTTAAATTTCTTCCTACTCTGGCGGTCTGTGTTCTTGATTTTGTATTATTTTATTTTATTTTGCATCACTTTGCCAGCTATCCTTGAGCACCCCCCTTGTTCTTCCCCCTCCCCACATCCCTCCGCACTGTTGCACGGTGTGACCCATTTCCTCTGCCCTGGCCCCATTCATCACGGGGCTCCTCATCATAACAGGTAATTGAATCAGAGAGGGGGTGAAGTTTTATGAAAACACAAACACTGAGAAGTTTGCCGTTTCTGTTGCTTTCATAGAAATGAAGCTGCGTGGGTCCAAGTGCTGAATTGCAATATGATTACGGTGTTTGACCGCGTTGACGTTCACTTTACACACGTTCTAACCCGCTTGCACTGGGGCCCAAAATTGCATGCAGCAGATGTAGCTCAAACTCCGTCGCCCTTCAATGCCATCGTCATAATGTTGCATACTCGAGATGTGTGCTTCATTCAACACTCCATCTCGTTATCATTCGTGTCATGGGTGAGCTGCCGCCTTTCTTACCGCACAGTTGGGTCAGAGGCGGTTTACGCCCTGGACCGGTCATCAGCCAATCGCAGGCCCCTGCGTGTGCAGAGAGCAAATTCGAATCTCTGAGAAGAGGTCTCTGGACTCAATTTAAGTTACCTGAAATGCACCCTTTTGTTCTGTCGCACAATCAATGCCCAGAGGTTCGACGGTTCCGGCAAGATCAGGTACGGTAAGTGAGCCGGTCAGGCACCCGCCTCGGCCCAATCCATCATGCCGCTAGCAAGCTGGAGGGCGGGGCGGTGAAGCCGGCTCATCTCAAGAGGCAGTGGAGTGAACCAAGTACGGAGCCAGAGCGCTCCGTCACTGACACACAAGCATACGCGTACGCGCCATGTTTTGTTGAAGCCCACTGCTAGAGCGTCTAAAAGTTTGTGAAACATGAGGTGCTATTACTCTGTGAGGTTGCATACTACATCCAAAAATATGAATGAGATGATGCCACGGGATAACAAACAAAAGGGGGTCCTTTGCTTGGAAGTTGAACGCCAACATTTTGGTATACCGTCTCTCCTCATCGATGTCACAAATTTGCACAAGCAAACACATTCGGTGTGCTTACGAGCAAGCGGATGTGAACTTTCGAAGTCACCCGTAAGGTCGACACCTAATGGGAATCAATAGCTGACTCACGGTGTTATGTCTCTGACGCACACGTGCGCACACACACATCACCAAGTGTGATTACCTTTTGCACTACCGCGGGCGCCTCCGGAGAATACGAAACCTCTCCCGAGAACAGCGCGGTGGCGGCTCCTTGTCATTTGACAGGTTCTGGACGCAGATGCTGCCATTTAAACCCACTCGTTATCTCTGACCCTTGTTCAGACCTTCAACCCTGCAGAAATATCAGCGTAAACACCACCCGGGTTGTGCTGTACCGTATTTAGAAGACAACACCCAGAAAAAAAAGAAGGAAAAAAAAAAAAGAAAGCATCTTTTCCCCACTGAGTCAAAACATGTCGCTATGCTGTCTTTATTGGTTTGCAAATTTGACTTCATGTGAACTGAAAATAATTCCTGAATTCAGTTTGGCAGCTAAAAAGTAATTTCCTCAATTAGAATCCGAATTCTGAGGTGCCTCAAAAAGGTCAACCGAAGAAAGTGGTCAGTGACTGGACTTTAAGAAGCATGTGTTTTTGAAATCATGGGCGGTGCCACAACAGATTACAGTCAGTGTTCTCATATTAGCTTGGCCAGGAGATGCGATTATATGTGGATGGGGATTCTCCATTGTCTGCCCATTGGCTTGTGTGAGGACCATCTGCACGAGCAGCTTGCACTGTGATGCTCACACACATACGCAGGATTTCTGGTTCATCTGTGCGCTAACGAATCACGGTCTACACAAATCCACACATGTGCAATGTATCACGTTGATAAATGGAGGATTCAACAGTACATGCGAATGTGCACAGGAAAACAAAACAAAAACGAAACATACGACGGCCACATAACACCAGGCCTCTTTATATTCCAGTGCTGTGAAAAATCGCCATCTTGTTCATATTTAGGTGAGCTATTTTCCTGACTAGAGAACTGCTGAGCGCACCACTTTCCAATTTAGGAAAATGACCACCCCATGCAGGAGTACCACAGGGATTTGTTGGAGGATGCCATCATAACGTGCGCGGTCCGTCATGAGTTGCAGTCTGGGCTGGGCTCCTCAGAGCTGACATTCTTGGCATAACACCTGCTGTGGCAAACTCATTTGCCCAAAAGTTAAACTCTGTGGGAAGCGTTTCTCTGCGCTTGGCTCTCTAATATACTCAATTGCACGTCTCTTTCTCACTTGGCCCGTCCACCTTAATCTCTCAATGTCATTTCGCTTGTTTGTGCCCTTTGGTTCGATTACTTCACGCCTTTGTGGTTTTTATTAGCTTAGCACAGAAGGGACGTGAGAACACTGGCTTTTTGGAAGGATTCACAGTTTTAGGTGGAGATGACAGTCTTTGAAATGAGCTATCAGGAGGGTAAAGTTCAGCTCCAGGATCGTCTTTGGACGTTGACAATGTGACTCGTCGCCGCCCTGATGTTTGCCAAAAGGATTTGGGAACACAAGGCTGGACTCCCCCTTGTTTTAAAAGGCTGCAAGCATCTGGCTGCAAGTGCGCCAGATGCTGATGGAGGTGATGAGAGGCTTCCTTGTGCTTGTTTTCAAGTGTACTGCTGTCATGATTGACAAGTCGAGCTGCTAAAATGAAGTAGCCTCCCTTGCCCGCCGGGGAACCATGCGGGATGAGGCAGATTGTGTTCTTATGGAGGTATTAGCACGCAAAAAAATTTGTTGTTGACCGCCATGACAATAATTAAACTCACTGTGGCAGAAGTCACATCCCCAAGTTTGAAACCGTGCACAGAGGCAACAAACATTGAAAGGGATCAGGGAAATTCAAGTTGACATTCAGAAAAGTTCTTCCACAACTGCGGCATAAAACGAAATTGCTGAGCCAACATCAATGGAGATCACTGTAACTTCTTAAAATAGTTACTGCGGTGACAACAAATGGACAGTTTAAGGACGAGTTGCCGTGTTTAATCCCCTCTCTCTCTCTCTCTCTCTTGCATCCTTTTACTCAAAGGTCGTTTGGGGTTTCCAACTGCCGCAAGGATGTTGCACATGTATGATCTTTGCTTTGTCGTTTTGTTTTCTGTTGTGGCACACCCTCCTTGATTTTGCTCAAGCTAAAACAAGTTGGCTCGGCATCGTTTGTGGAGTGGAAGTGGAAAAGACGTCGAAAGCAAAACAATGTGTGGCGTATCTCATCTGTACTTGCTATTCTCAGCATTACGATGGCGATAGCGATGTTGTTGACGCCAGACACGGGGGGAATACTACGGCTCGGGGGATTGCAGTGTTTATTAGCATACTGTAATTGAGTCCCATGAGACCGCTTACGTAAAACTTTTCGTTGACTCGGTCGTGACAGGACGCGGGTCATTCCAGGGGAAGGGCTGGCGTTTTGTCGGGAAGGTCTGTCATATCAGCACTTTAAAAATGAAATGCTTTATCATCATCGAGTGTCTCGAAAGGGACTCAAAAATGACCTGGGATGTTTTTAGCTTGATATCGTGCTTTTTTAGTGTCCCGTCATCGCTTTTTGCTCACGGCGTTCACGTGCACGCATGGTGTGTAGTAGCATGTCGCTTGCGAGGGAAAGGGAGACAAACGTTCACTTCAAATCAAGTGTTTTCCAGGAAGAGCTTTTAGACACCAGACAAGTGCCAGCGAATTGGACCTGGGGGCCTTTTACAGGATGACGTTCAACCTTGAAAGCAACCCGGTCTCTTTTTCAATCAAATGTAAAAAAGGCATTTTATCTCTGTCTTAAAAAAATGTCAATAACATAAAAAAGATGTTTTCTTTGTTTTTGTTTTTTTTTAACTACCCTCAATTTTCGCAATTGGAAAGAGCACATCCTTCGTAGCCTCACTAACTCCGTAGGGGTTGCAATATTCTTCCACGGTTCACACCTATTTGGTCCTGCTGTGTTCCCCTATTTCTCTCGTCCGTCGCCTCTGTTTGCCCATCGTCTTAAAAGGTCATCCCCACCTGGAGCAGCCTGCAAAGAAAACTGTCACATCCAATCTGTCACATCACTCAACACTATTGTGTCTGAACGCGAGCGTGTGTGTGTGTGTGTCTGTGTGTGTTCGTTCTGTCACACATTACACACGTGTTCCACACTGACTTTACAATTCAAAGCCAGTGGATCCCGCCCAGGCATATTTGTGGTTTGGCTGATATGATTTTGGGTGAGAGTCACGTCATACCCCGGAGAGGTCGCCGGTCAATCATAGGGCATTGAATGAAGTAGATTACAAATATTATTAAAACATGGTTAATAATTGGAAGATAATGCAGGACACTGCTATCGCTGCAGAATACCAAAAAAAAAAAAAAAATTTGCTCTGGAGTTGGTTAATCCGACCCGTGATCCAAAGGACATTTATCTCGGCAGACGATCAAGGTCAGAAAGACTGCATCACTCGAGAAAATTTCCTAAATGTGGTGCCCATTTCTAAATGAAGAGAGGGTTTAAATAACGTGCATGTCTGTTTATATCAGATATGCAGAGATGATGCCTAGTTAATGAGCTGGGAGAATCATTACATCTGGAAGCGGAATTAATGACGTTAATATTTTTTGTGGGAAGTCATCGCCATATTTGGATTTCTCCGGCTTCAGTATCCAGCGACAAAAACAGTCAACTTGGATTCGGGAAAAGTGCCTTTTGTGTGATGAATTGCAAACTGCAACTAGTTTAAAAGTATAAACTGGAACACGCAATCTCATAATGAGAACGTTGAGTCACTGTGTTGTCACGGCTGCTGTAACATGGCGGTACTGTGACGTAAATGCTCGGTAATGAATTGGCCAGGAGCAGAAGCAAATTTACATCCGAGGCTGGAATAACGATTGGCGATGTACAACATTCAGTCACATTTGTCGGCCTTTGTGACAATCACCTTGACCGACTGTTTCCCGCCCTGCTCTGAAATTGTCGCTGGTATTTAATAGCTGGGCACTTGTGTTATTTATTCCCTGATCCATAATCATATCTGACCTTTATCTATTGATCCGCCATGATGCACGAAGTGACTTGCGTGTGATTTTGACTGAATCCCCGATCACACGTTGCCAACCGTAGTTAGCATGTGTTACGGCTCCCGCCATATTTTGAAATCGTCTTTAAGTGATGCATTCAAACCGTTTTGTATCCTGGTTTTGTTTGGTCCGAGCTGCAGACTATCGTAGATGATAGTAGATAGTAGATATTGATCGGCCTGAATTAGAGACCGACACATACACTGGGAGGATCGAGTGAGGTTTTTCTTCAGGCTGTTCTTTTACAAAGGTTTGGAGGAGATTTGGCATGTTCTCTCAACACAGTCAACCTCTGTAAAACCACTTTCCTGAAACTCCAAGCGTTTTTGACATGTTTGGAGTCATTGCTAATTTTACTCATTTCTTGCCTGAATATTTATGCCGACCCGCTGCGGGCATTTTCCACATGCATCACCGTCCTGTTCATCCAACTTAATACACCACGTGTTTGTCTTCGCATTGCCCTCAGCCAACCCTTGACTTCCAACTCTCCTCCCACTGCCTCCCTGGAGCTTTCTCCTCTGCCACGGCATCCTTGTCGTCCTTCCCGATTTTAGTCCCCGCCACAGTCCCCAGAGGAAAGACTAACCTTTACTCGGAAATCCATTTTTGTATCTCATATTATTCTCGTTCAATCAATCCGCTCTCAATGGGTCATCATTAATGTGGCTGACGGGACGGTTTGGAGGCCGTCCTTTGCCTGTCCTTGTGACTTTGGGTGTCATATTTGGGAATCTGTAATCCCCTCCCACATTACGATGTATGTAATTCGGTAGTGGGGTTTCTCCATTTAGCCATGCACCCTTGAAACACTGAGGGACAACCCAGAATGCAAAGGGGGGGGGGGGCGCTTCGGGGTTGGGACTGCCGACATCAGCAATAGGCAAACATTAAGTGGGACACCAGCATGTGCCTCAGAGAGGAAGGTAATGGTGTCATTTTTTATAAGCAAGCTCGTGGAAGGAGAGCGTGTTTGTCTTTGAGCGTACATGTTTTTTTTTTTTGTTTTGTTTTGTTTTTTTCATGGATGGGAAACATTCTGGGCCATTTCTAGTTTTGAATTTTTCAAGTACTCAAAAACAGAAATGTATATATCGAAATGAAAAAAAAAAAGAAGCCTTATTGCATTCCCATTGCCACATTTTAACCCTACATGCCAGAAATTCATCTGAAAAAAAGTAAAGCTGATCGCAACAATTTGGAACAAAGCAGGCAACTTAAAAATGAAAAGTGATTGGACCGCTCCTCTATCTGTCACATTTATTATGTTTTTAAGAGTGCCCATACGGGACGATCAAGGTGATGAAACAAAGTGATACCAGTTTCCCATTTAATCAATATAAGTTGTGCGTTGTGACACATACGGTCGGAAACAGATTTCAGTTGAAGCCATTTTTCTTCACACAGTCAATTAAGTCTCAGAATAAGCCTCCAAAAGGTTTAACCTCTCAAGGTCCTTCCAAGACGTTTCTTTGGAAACTAAATCACTGCGGGAAGTTGGCCGGCTCCACTTTATTTTATTTTTTTCCCCCAAATGAAGCCAACTCTAAGCAATACAAAAATAGCTTTTTTTTTTTTTTTTTGGCTGATTGTATTTCTTTGTGCCACCAAGTGACAATAAGGCATTTCACCATACAAGGCAGGGAATCACATATGAACGATCTGTCATTCTCACAACCATGACATGGTTATGCTAACGTAGCTTATTTGAAACACTGTTTCCTCGGTTTACACACACAAGCAGGTAAAGATACGCTCTTGCGGCAGCAGCAGCCACACGTCATCTATCACAGAGCCCGTTGCAGCCACGACCCCGGGGGGCATTTGACAAGGCAGCGAGGTAGTACCTGACATTGTGATTGTGTAAATCGTCTTCCTCAGCGAATTAAATACGGCTGACCGCTCTTTTTGTGAGCTGGAACACTAGCATTGTTGTAGCTACAAACTGCTGACAAGTGAGCTTGTCTTTTTTTTTTTTTTTTAGGAAAGTGCAACATTGATAGTTTGCCTTCTTTTTAGGAAGTGAATGGATGGAAAAAAAAATGTTGGCCTCGTGCGTTTTCTTATCTGGCTGTGATTTTGCACACCATCAAATGGTCTCATCTCCATTTCAAGACTTGCTGAACTATTATTGAGGATTTAGTCACCCCTGTGGCTGCGCTCAATTCTAATTCTGCCAAGACGGCACCATGATAGCGAATATGCCTGCTCTCTATCTCCGCCCTGCGGAAGACTGATGACCGGGAGTCATCTGAGCATGGTAATAGAAAAGGAGAGCAGGGAGCCGCCATCATATTTGTGACTCGAGATGAATTTCTTCCACTCTGCAAAAGTGCCACGGTTAACTTCGGTTTTCGTGCAGAGGTGAGAACAGACATAAAAGGGAAGAGTGAATAATCCAGGTGATGGAAGATGTCAGTGACAACCAAGCTGTGTTGAAAAGTTTGTTGCCACGAAAACTTTCTTGTCTGCTATTACCATAGTCTATTGTCTGAGGATTTCATATTGACTGTACATTCAGTGTTTGGCTCTAAAAGAGCGAGCGCATCAACTGATTCGGTTCATCACTGGTTATATCTTCAGTGATCCACAATATCTGCATGATGACTACATGACAGGGCGTATCAACAATCGTAGAAGTCGTCATGACTGACATGTAAAGTGGCCGGAGGACTTCGAGTGAGATGCCCGACTGTACAAATGTGGAGAAGGGGGGATACGGGTCACGGCGTATTGAAAGCATGTGTGCCAACTGAGGTAATGAAATCCCGGATCATTTTATATTCATATCCAAGGACTTGGGTCCTGAAAAGAGACCACATCTGGTGAAAAGAGGGCACCCTAATTCTCCTACAACCTTTGCTCACTGCTGCCAGTCCAATAAATAGATTGTTAAAATTGTGGCTCTCTTTAGTCGACCAAATGTGGTGACCGGCTGCATTGCGGATGCTGTGGTGCCCTCTGCTCCAGGAATATACAACTCTTCTCGCGAGCTCTTTCGAATGGCATTAATGTTAGTGCCTTTTCGTAAAGGTGGCATGAGTGCCCATGACCCTGCTGCCTCTTCTGCCGTTGACCTTCCTCTGACCAAATACACCAGTTGGTTTGTATTAACCCATGCGCATAGCCATGTTTTCTTCCATTATACCACGAATCACCATCAAACTATACTTTCATGGTGAACACCGAAAGGCTGTATCAAGCCATAAGGCCATAACGACTTTCAGTTAGGATGTCATGTTTGATCGGGTTCTTGAATACAATTATAAAAGTTGTTTGTGTGTGTGTGTGTGTGTGTGTGTGTGTGTGTGTGTGTGTGTGTGTGTGTTTTTAAGTCCTTTTAACCTAAAATAAATGGGCTTCTACTGATACAGTGCGTTATGTGTACTAGTTTCAGTAACAAACTGCTCATGAGAATAGGGCCGTGTGTTGGTTCGTGTGTGTGTGTGTGTGTGTGTGTGTGTGTGTGTGTGTGTGTGTGTGTGTGTGTGTGTGTGTGTGTGTGTGTGTGTGTGTGTGTGTGTGTGTGTGTGTGTG
>CAAKHF010024209.1:12515-37519 GCA_901007745.1 Hippocampus kuda | reverse complement strand
ATTCATTAATCTACCGAACCGCTTTATCCTCACTAGGGTCGCGGGGGGTGCTGGAGCCTATCCCAGCTGTCATCGGGCAGTAGGCGGGGGACACCCCGAATTGGTTGCCAGCCAATCGCAGGGCACACAGAGACAAACAACCATGCACGCTCACACTCACACCTAGGGACAATGTAGAGTGTCCAATCCGCCTGCCATGCATGTTTTTGGAATGTGGGAGGAAACCGGAGCACCCGGAGAAAACCCACGCAAGCCCGGGGAGAACATGCAAACTCCACACAGGGAGGCCGGAGCTGGAATTGAACCCTGTACCTCCGCACTGTGAAGTCAACGTGCTAACCACTGGACTACCGGGCCGCCCTGAACGGTCACAGTCAAGTTGCAATAGCCAATCAGATCACGAGTCTGCGCACCGGGGCCAGCTAGAATGCCTTACGTCATAGGTGTCAAACTCAGGTCCTGGAGGGCCGCTGTCCTGCATGTACACCTGATTCAAATGATCAGATCATCAGCAAGCTCTGCGGAAGCCTGACATTGAACCTGTTCATTTGAATCAGGTGTGTTGCAACAGGGAGGCTTGGAAACCATGCAGGACAGTGGCCCTCCAGGACCTGAGTTTGACACCTATGCTTACGTCGAGACTGGATGTGCGCGTTCGGTGATTGGATTAGCGCCTGCTAGAGAGAGCGATCACTGCATTTTAACCCAAAATGGCCGAAGAAGAAGACGTTGATCTGGTTGCAGAACTACTTTCCACACAATTTTCACGACGGACCTTCCACGAAAAGCTGGATATTGTACGAAGAGGTCACCCAACTCCTGCGCTAGCTAGCCTGTCCCAGCAAGGAAAAGGGTTTGTCCGTCATTTTCAGAAGAGCAATTATGAACGGTACCCGTGGCTCACAGCCTCTGAGAAACGCTGCAAATGTACTGCTGGGAATGCCGATTGCTTGCAACGGATCGATTTGGTGTTTGGAGCCACACTGGATTTACCCATTTAAGTTGTTTTACCAAGGAAACATCAGAGCACGGCTGGGCACTTACAAACTACGGTGCGTTTAAAAACGTCTGGGGACACTCGCGTAGATGTGCAGCTCAGTGAACAGGCACTACATTGGTGAGTAAATGAATTTTATTTTACATTTCTTCTTGTCATTTTATTTCGTTACCATTAATTTAATACTAAGATACAAAAATGTATCATAAATCTGCTCACCTGCAATTTATAATGGCGCATTGTAGACACCTTCGTGCACGAAAGTTCGTTCAATCTCAGCTGCTCAACATTTTCAGTTATTTGTTGTATCGCCGATTTTCAAAATGCAAAGATCTGTTTATTTTCAAAGAATAGTTTTTGTTATTGTTTGGTTGGTGTCTTATATGAAACTGCGACATTGCGCAATTTATTGGACAGACTTTAATATCACAAGATAGACTTTAATTTAAAATCACACAGCGTAATTTGGGTGGCATTTTATTGAGTATTTTTAAATCATCTTTTTATTTTTGACAATAACTATAAATTTAGTTTCCTGCTCTTAATTGTGAATGCATACTTGATGGTTTTAAAGGCTCCTGAAATTAAGTGCTGCATGCCGAGCCTATACTGTATTGTGTTAATGTATGTGACGTCACTGAAGGCCTCAGGTTGAAATGCACGGCCCGCCACTGTTAACAGTACAGTATATGTAAAATCGGATAATGGGTTGATATATTTATGAATTAGGCTTCAGCAACAGATGAGATTTTTTTTTTCTGAAACATCAGTTATAAATTAATATGCATGGAGAGTCAGTATCGTACAAGCTTTTGTCGGTCAAACTTAACAATGAAAATATCTCAAAAACCTGATGTGCTAGGAAAAAGGAAAGACTACCAGTGTATATATATTTTTTCAAATCAGTCAAAAAAAATAAGGCCATCTCTGATCAAAATGTCGTTTTTTTTTGTTTTTTTTTTTAGCCCCATAGTGCCTCTTTTCCCGGGCTGATTTTTGTACTATTACAATTTTTTATTTTTTGCAGGCCTCCGAAATTAAAAAGCTTTGCTCAGCTAAGCCACAGTTGCACATGCATAATATTGAAGGTACCGGTAGTAAGTTTACTACCAAAAAAAAAAAATCCTTTTTTTTTCCCCCCTCATGTGTTCTGACACAGGTGTGTTCAGCACCGAGTACCGTTGAACAAAAACGACTCTCCGTAGTAATACAGGAGTATGTTTTGTTTTTAATGTACAGATATTTTGTAATAAAAACAAGATCAAATATGAATGAACCCAGTTGGAATACATCTTTTATTCAGATGGAGAAAGTTGAACAAGAGCGCATTGTCCCAACCGCACTGAAGTCAAGATTGCTCAAAAGGGAGAAATAAAGTGGGTGAGAACACATTAGGCTTGCTTTCTCAAATCCTCAGTGAAGCACCACGAGGGAAGATCATGCATCGAATGTCTCACATTTGCATTGCACAAATCAAAATATAGACAGAAAAAAAACAAGGCTTCCCCTTCTTCTTGTTGGAAAAGAAGCACAAAGACTCTGAGAACAGTAGTGACCGGTCAACATTGAAGAAAAGCAAACGAGATCAGTCACGGCCATGACAAAGTGAGCTGATGTAATCAAATAGATGACAAGAAAGAAGTACTAAGGCATTACGTGTCACGGAGAACTCAGCCAATTGGCCTTCTGCTCTCATCCAACGAAGAAAATAATGCCGCGGCATTATTTGACACCAGGTAGTATCCTTCTATATTGCTATTGTACACATACAATATACTGAACACACAAAGTTGGTAAGATGGCTGATTATAAAAGTTGCATGAAAAAAGGCAAGTCCTGTAAAATAGGAACATTACTCCTGTGATACACTATTTTGGGGGGTTAAGAGGGGGGGGGGCAGATTAACTTTTTGTGTTATTTACATAATGAGCAAGTGTGAAGAAATACAAATGTGCAAGTGTGACTCTGTTCAAGCACTTCCATCAACAGCTCAAGACCAAAAGAGACCAACACACATCTCTCTCAAACCTTTCCACACAAGGGCTGAAACACGAATCTCAAAACGAATTAAACACCAAAGACACATGGAGGAATATCTTGAAGTTTCTCATCAAGTACTCCAAAAGAAGTGTGGTAAGATGTTGATTTAAAGCAACCTACACCTGGCCAAAGAATACGTAACAATACAGTGAACATTTGGGTCATCCAAGACACAACACTGCTTGCTTTTAAATACACGTTTGTATAAGAAGGCATAGAAACATAGAGGAGCTCAGTGGCTCGGGGTGGGGAACGGAACGGTGAGAGGCCTTGTATCTTTGTACAAATGTAAGCGAAAATGTAACAAGTGCATGTGCAAAAGTCCGCCAGCTCCTAAACACCACGTTGGATGGTGAACTCTTTGGATGACGATGAAACTTCGTTCTGGATGAAGGAAATAAATCATCTGCCCGTCGACTGCATTAAAAGCATCCAAATACCATGTTGGTTTAAAAAGAGAGCAAATCAATAAATAAGAGGACTTGGCATTTTAAAAGGACAATGTTAACTGCAAGTCTACAAGCATGGAAAACACGAAAGATAAAAATGCTCCAGAAAGAAAAACGGTGTGCTTCCACACTAAGGCAATGGCATCCATGGCTGCAAATAAATACACGCATCTTTTTGTCCCACACACAAAACATCCATGATGATGATGATGATGATGAGGAGGATGGTTGGCTGGGCAGTGAAAGTGAACACGCAGAGGTTGCCCATCTTCAGTCTTGTTCCTCTGCTGCATGGGCAGTATTGAACCTCAGGAACACACAACCCATCAAGTCCCCACAGTCGCATCAAGAAGAGCGGGCGAGCCATTATGGCGACGTCGAGGCGGTGGCATGGTATTTGACAAAAGCGATGGCCGCCAGCTCTTTGCAGAACTCCTCCAGCACGATCACCCCCTCCAGGAGAGTCACATGGTCGATCCTGGTAGGAGAGACGGGATCAAAATACGACTGCTCGTTTGAGTGACAGACGAGCGAGATGCCGTACGTACGTGATGCCCTCGGGCTCCAGACCCAACAATCTCTTCCTCACCAGCAGCAGTTTGGGGGTAAAGTCGGGGATGCGCTGAATCCTCAACATGAGATCGCCCACGACCTGACCCAAAAAAACCCGCAACGTTTGCCCTTCTTACAGATGTTTACACTCCAGAAAGACCCTTGACACAAATGGGTTCAACTTACCCTGACGACAACAGAGAACAAAGACCTGCATCCGGGAGCCAAGTTGACGTAGGGGTCCAGCAGGTACTCGTGCAGGTGGGGGTGCGGTAACAAAGACAGTTTGGAAAGCACCGCCGTCACTTGCAGGTTGACGTCGTATGGCTGCGAGACGCAAAGCAGAGGAGAGCTCAAGACTAAGTGGGCAAGTTTTAGTACACCGGGCGTGAGCTGGGCAAAGTGCTTTTAACGAGGGCCTCACCGATTCATCAGCCGGTATTAGCTCTGTTAAGCCTGCAAAAATTGCCAGATTTTTCTGCATATTTGTTTTTTTTGTTTGTTTTTTCACATTACAGCATAGGGAAAAGATAGCGTCATGTAAAACAGTCAAATTGTCTTCCTGTAATTCGTATTTGTATTGTTGTAAATATTAAGGGACCAAAAATGAAGTTATTTTAATTCATTACAAAAAATCCATATTGGTCGGGCCGAATAATATTAACAATTTCGGTGAGAGAAGTCCGGTGAAGCAGACTGGCGTGAATGAGTCGTTTTATTTAACCCTCATCGTGGATTTATGACGTCAAAAATGGCCATGGCGGGCACAGATAGAAACTTCATTAGGTACACTTACAGAATCTAATGAGATGCAATACAAGAACAAAAAAAAAAAAAAGTCGACCTTGATATGGTCTATAATAATACTGATAGTACTACCACCACTAAGATGACTAGTGGTGAAATAAAAAAATGCTTAGAGTACATCCCCAAACTGACCTGATCTAGAATGCGCCCCATCCTGTCAAAGAGGACCTTAAGGAAGTGACCCTCAAAGAAGGGGAGTTCCAAGTTGCATTTCTCAAAGGCTTTGGGGCTTCCTCTCCAGTCCCAGCGCAGACAGATGCCACAATAGTCTCGGAACTAAGGACACCCATTTGTCGGCATTAGAATGTGCTCTTCTGGTGATGATGATGATGATGATGAAGGACTCTTGAGAGGTCACCTGTCTGTGCGCGTCTCGGAGGTACGTGTCATAGCCACTTCCTTCCACAAAGTACGACGACTTTGCCTCGTCGGGCACCAAACACAGGAAACTGCAAGCGGCGATGGCCGACAAATTAAAACGCAACAAAAGATCAACGGCGAGCGTGTCGAGCAGACGGCGGACCTGTTGACGATCTTGTGAACTTCCGTTTTCCCCTCAGACTTGGAGTGGTCCGGACTGTGCGACGGAGACGGGCTGAGCCAATCGGAAGACGGCAGCTTGCTGTCTGGCGAGAGGTCGTCGCCAAACAGCGGATCCTCCTCCAGGTCTCTGCGCACAAAAACATTGACGGAACATTCACCTCAACGATGAAGAATTATTTCGCCCCATATTTGACATTCTAACAGGGTCCTTACACAGCGTCATGAGGCTGCCCGTTTTCAATGGGCTCTCTTTCCTCGGGAGGTTTGTTCTCCAGGTAGTTCCTCTCCTCGAGGTTGCGCAGCACTAAACTGTGCAGGATGTGCTGGTCGGGCTTTTGGATGAGCTGCTCAAAAAGCCTCAGAGTCATGATGCTGATCTGCAAGTGATTGGGGAGGAGAAGAAGAGCGGTTCAGTTGTCGGCGCGGCGCAAGAGCAACGTGCCCAACGTTTGCTTCCTGAGAAGAAAAGAAAGGCGACGGAGGCCGTTGCAAACGTCTGATATAATTAATCCTGCATTTGTGCGAGGACAATGTGCGCAGTGGCTTTGTCAGATATTATTTGTGTGCTTTTGTTTGACAACATGAGTCACAGCAACACTTTGGTTTTTTTTTCTATACAGGCAGGTGGTGATTTTGGAACAAGTCAAATGAGAAGAATGCATTCCTGACAACAAAGAAAGCAACCACAATGAAAAAGCTTCATAATGGTTGACAGATGAACGATAAAACGTGACGGTGACCTCGTCTGAAAGGTGGTCACAGTGCTCGATGAGCCTGTGCCTGACGGGATTCTGAGCGATGGTAGACGGAGTCTCGGCTTCGCTCTCCTCCCCCAGGAGGAAGTGCACCATCTCCCGAAGCAGAGCCTCGGACGTCACCTGCCTGATGATCCTGTTGAGCAGGGCCGTGGAGGTGAGGATGCCCATCTCGGACCTACGATTAAGAACACGGGCTTTAAGAAGCAAATCATGACAGACAAAGCGGGGGCGAGTGATGACAGGATTTACGTCTGCATAAGCTGCGGCTCCATCACACCAACAAAAAATCGTTCGCGCACCGCCTTGGCCATCACAGAGGCCGCCGACTGGAAGTACAAAAAAAACAAAACTTGTTTCTGCCAAGTCAAGTGGCAAAGTGACACATCCTCGCACGGCAAGCAAAAGCTGGAAATGACCTTCTGAGCCTCTTTAATGAGCTGGTCGCAATAATCCAGCCACGAAAGGAAGGAGATGAGAGGCCTCTTCCCTGCAAACATTGCAGCATCCTCCTTCCCATTATATACATCAAGACTGGAAAAAAAAAAAATCGGGATATTCTTATACAACTGACTGTGTAGATAAACAAATAAATACGATGGTTCTACCCCCAGTTGATGGACTCCACTGTCTCGATGTCCAAAGGGTCCATGGAGGGCGGAAGGGCGTTGTAGAGGGTGACCAGTCTGTCGGTCAGAAGCTCACAGAGCTCAGTGTTCTCAGTCAAGCACTTGGCAGCAGCGGATTCGGGTAAACTGACCAGCAGCATGAGGCCTTCACAGGCCTTCACCACAATCCTGCCATCCTGCACAATGGACAAGTGGATACAAAATCCCAAAACAAAGTCTGGCAACACCGAAGGGTGACTTACAAGGTATGTTTACTCACGGGACTCTTTGTAAGGTTGAGCAGCGAGGTAACGAGATTATAATTGTTGTTGCTGCTGTTGCTTGGACTTGAGATGGAAGCGGCCGCTTGTGCCGCCTCACTGCCTTCTGCACGTTCTTGACCCGTGTCTGGAGCCAACGCGGCGGCCTTTGGCCCATCCGCCCCAGCTGGACTCTTGTTCTCGTTTTTCTTAGCCTTGTTCTAGGAACAACACCACAAGCGTGGGTAAATGTCCAGAAGAGCATTTATTTTTTTTCCTCTTCGTCACTAGAATTCACTAGCATAGATCAACAAAAATATATTTGACCAATTGAGTGGAATTTGATCATTTCCCACAGCACATCAGTGTTAATAGCATAAGATTTTTCAGTATAGTTAGATTTTATTTTTACTTTTTTAATTCAGTTAATTGTAATTAGCTTTTAGAGCATATTTGTTCATTTTTCTTTTTTTGTTTAGTTTTAGTATTAGTATTAGGTTTTTTTTTAATATATAGAGCATTTTTAGGTTAAAAAAAATATAAAATATTTTGTAATAAAGTGAAAGATAACTCAAACAATCATTTGACCATCCTTTTTTCTGTACAGACGAACAGCAATACTGAAATTAAATGAAGCCAAAAGCTCATCTATATTAATTGATAAAGACGAACACAAAGGACATTTTCGCTACAATTAATGTTAGTTTTATAAACGTAAGATGTAACTTAGTTTTCTTTAAAGCAATTCCATTTTACATTTGATTTTGTTCATTTTAGTTATTTTGTTAGTTTTTCTTTCACTATAATAACCTTGCAGCACACCGAGTGAGAATTATTGCTCTAAGAAATGTTGACAATTATGACTTCTACTGCATTAGTGCAGATTGGTGACAGACTTTTGAGAGTCCCGGCCCTCGAAAGGACCCTCGCCATAAAGGGAGGACTGCCTGGAGACAACAACCTACCTCAAGGAAGAAGTTGACAAGATACGGATCCTGCTTCAGTTTGGCACAAACTATACAAAGGAACTGAATCTCCTCGTTTTCCGTAGGAGCAGCAAGTACGTCCCCACACAGGCGGATCAGTTTCTAGCAGAAACAGGTTGAAAACTGTTACACAACCAGTGCTAGGGTAAACTGCAATACGGAAAAAAAAAGAGTGGAAACGCTAATCATCACACCTGAACTGGTCTGTGAACATTGATGTGTGGCAGGAGAGGTTGACGGATGTGTGCTAGCAGCTTCGTGTAGAAGGTCAGGACCTGCTGCTTCATTCCTGGAGGACACTAGTAGGAAACCGGCCTTCAAATACCCATTCATTTCACATAGCACTTATCATCAATATGACGTGCTGAAAACATCCCACAATACTTTGTGTCATCATAATAACATCAATTATTGAAAGGTTTTATGAAATATTCATCAAGTCATCGAACTGTCAAAATGAGGACGGTCAATGAGATTTTGCGATTGTTAAAACTCCCTCTTGAAGACAGGATTTAAATGCACAGGTGTCTTACATCTGCCTTGCCCAAAGTGTAAAGTGTCTCCAGGATCTTGTGGTGCAGGAGATACTCCATGCAAGGTCCAGTCTCCCCAGACTCCCGTTCGAGTTCCTCCTGACTCAGAATTTCCAGCATTTGTTCCAGGTGGGACGGGATGTTGGTGTCTGTGACTGGCGCTTTGTCATCTGACAGCAGAAACAAACGTACAACGGTAAGATGCATCACATTCATGATCTTAAGTTGGTTGAGTGACACTATGAATATCTTCAGTCAAATCTTGTTAGCGTTAGCAAATAGCAAAAACAGTCGATGTATTTTTTTTTTTTTTTTTTTACATTTGACTTGGACCTCAGGAAGCAGGCTGGCATGTAAAGTTTCCATTGTATAATGTATCATCCTTGTAAACTGTTATCCTCCCATCCCCAAAACAAGAGATTGCACACTTTACTTAACTTTCCCCCATTTGTCATCGCAAAATGTTAATATACTTATTGTAGAACGCCACTTCAGAAACTGATCAGAGGATTGCATAATCAATTACAAATGCAATCTAACCGCATAAACCCAGACAAAAGCTCCACAATGACCACTACTTCACCAAAATCGTACAGAAACAAGACGAGTTTCACGGGGTGGAAACGAGAGCTGAGGATCATGTTTAATATTAATGAGATCGGACTGCTTCAAACTTTGCTAACATGTAAAGCAAGATTTATCCACATTGCAGATGTGAGCATGGCACCTACATGCTGTAAAAGCAATAATCATATGCAAGAGAAGAGTCGGATGATCCCAAATGTGTACTGCTTTCCGAATCATTTGTAAAATATTTTCAGTAACTAAAGCAACATGCTGAACCAACAGCATGGGTTTAAACTCCAAGAATGCCAAGCATTTCACATTCATTACTCATGGTAAAAGTGCTGCCTTTTCAGCATTAGACCCTTACAGAAAGCAAACACCAAGTTGCGCATGACTGCATTTACCCAAAAGGTATAGTAAATCAGAAACTAGTTACTGAGTCAATAATGCCATCAGGTTTTGGCCTGAGACGGATCTTACCTGACGTTTCAATGTAATAATGTGTAATGGCTTTCCAGTGATAGACAAAGTCCTCCTGCAGGGGTAGTGATGGAGCTAGCTGAAAAAAGAAAACAGTAGGAATAAATTAGACGTGTTGACATTAATCAGCTGACAAGAGCAAAGACTGTACAGTGTATCTGTTTTACAAGACAGTAAAAAGTATTTGCCCGAAAATAGTGTTGTTGTTCTTAAATAAAAACGTAATGTAGATTTTTATACATAAATTATTTGGTCAGTTACAACTATTTATCAAAACGAACGCTTTATATCTTGTGGCCGAATAAGTAAGTTGATGACTTTTGTTCGAAAACGTTTCGTTAAGTAGCTCCCCTCGACTGACTTGAAAGCAGCCCAAAAAAACACGTCACATATCAGACGGCCATCAAAGTCCTCACCGAATGTTGGCTCAAGAGCAGTGCAACTGCAGTTGCGCAATGGAAAACTTATGTTTCACTATTGCAACACTCTAAAGATAAAACTCACTTGCGCTAACTAGCAGCAACATGAGCGTAGCTGCAGGACGCTAAAAGCAGCTAACGTTAGCGGCTAACTCGCACCATCTGCCAAGCTAGTTACACACAATCAGCTGATTACCATTAGGACAAGTACAGTCCAGGAACTGCAACATGTCCCGAGCATATAAAAAATGTTGACATTGTGCATTATTTGCTCTATTTTACACTTAAACTGGTAAGACGTAAACGTTAGTTAGCGTATGCTAGTTCGTTAGCACTGCTGACGTTTTGGTACGGACAGTCTCAATAACCGAATGCAAAAAATATTTAAAAAATAGAAACAAATGAATGCACGGTTGCGTTTTTGCTCAAGACTCACCGCTTCCACTGCATGCTGGAGAATCGACGTAAATTTGGAGAACATTTTGTTCTTCGACTGAACTATTTTCTCCCGAGAAGACCTAGAGAATTCCTCTATCTTCTTCTTCCTGTTGTTGCCGCCTCGATCCAGATTGGAGCTTTCGTATAACGACCCTTGAAACGAGAGAATCGTCGTGAGTAATAAAACAATAAAACGTTTTTGGCCGCGAAAGTTCGCCGGCCATAAGCGCGGCCGCTGTAAACAAGCAGACGTCGGGCGAGAACCGAGCGAGGCGAGCTCACTTTGGACACGGTGGCACTTGGCTCACCAAGCAGCCCCGTTTCCCACCAGCAGGACCCGCTCGACTCCAACACACACGGCCAGTTTGACACTGACGACGGGCAATGCATACAAATGCAACAGGGAAGCGTTCAAGAGTATTTTCAATTTGGCTACAAACATTAGATGAAGGCGTTATGTGTCGTCTTTCTGCCAAACAAACAATGTAGGTTTAAGAAACAATAGAAATAGCATTTGCGTAACTCGTATACAGTCTCATAACACACATGTTGAAATGTTTGAGGAAATGTTTTGGAATTGCCCAGGTCCACACGATACGGATAATGAAAGAAAATAAAAGGTATGTAACAATTTGACATGAAAAGACAAACATGAATACCCGCTAACCCATTATTATTTGCATTGCTCAGAACGTTCCTAATTCCCGAAACAATGCGGCTGATTTAAATGTCACGATGACGCTATACTCAATAAAACGCAAGCGATCTAACCATGCCAAACATTATTAAGTTTAATACAGTGGAAAACTTCAAATCAAAAAGGATGCTGCCTATTCCCGGACACGCCCTGCTGCCAGTGTGCCATCTCCACCGTCTCGTCCGCTAAATAGCAGCCACCGTTTTCCAGGCGTTCAAATTAATGTTGAGAATGCCTGATGAAAAGTTCAGATAAAAAACATTCACATTTGAAGCGACGCCCCGCGTTTGACTGAGCTGAGCTCGTCTTCTGTTCATCGCTGCAGAGAAAGACAGTCCTACCCGGCATGTCTGCAAAAGGTGAGTGTCTTATGCCGCAGAAGCCTTCATATCAGTTGATGCGGAGGCAGGTCTCTTCATTTTGGGTAGGAGAGGGTCGAAGAACGGGTCTGTTTGCGAAATAAACCCATTGCCATCTTTCAGAGGAGCACTGACAAAGTCATCGACTGTGTAAATAAGTAGGTTACATCGTTGCAGCTGGAATAATCACACTGCTGCAGCCTACAATTTATTTGATGGTGTCTACACCTTGTAACCTCATGTCTAAAAATAGACCAGACATTTGAAATCATCACTTGCAAAATTCACCCCATATGCTCTTTCAGTCAGTGGATGTTGAATGTGATCTGAGAATCACAACATACTATACTTTCTCTTGTCTCAGCAAAAGCTGTGATTAATCCGTATACAATACACACATGCAACAGCATATTTGACTTTTCTTCATCATATTAGTAGAGAGAATTCAAGGAGGGGATTCCACCTAAGTGTCTTGCGCAGTGGTAGCTCTTGTGTGAGTGCTGGCGGCGGGAGGGAGCAACTGCCCAACCCTCTTTTTGAGTGAGTCAAGGTCAGGATTCATACTTCCATACTGCCCAGTACATACTATTCTTAGCTGACTGCTTGTGGTGCATTGATACTTTTGAGAGCCGCTCTTTAGCACACAGAAGTCACAGACGGTGTGTGTCACTCGATGATGTAAGTGTGAATTTTGTGCCTGTAAATATGCCATGTGATTAACTGAGGACCAGTTCGGGGTGGAGACTACTTTTCGCCTGAGGTCTCCTCACGCCACGTCCCTTCGATCTTGAACATGATAAGCGGTATGTAAATTGGAAGGATTGACGGGTGCTCAGCACAAAAGTGGTACAATACTGTACTGATGTTCCTTTACAAAATAAATCACGTTTTCCAAGGTTGTCACGAGACACAAAGAGCTGCAAACAATGCTGCTGGATAGTATTGTTGCGGTTAGATGGGAATGGATTTCAGGAAGGTTGCGCTGTTAGATATAGCCCACAGCTTATCCATCCATCGGTCAGAGGACCTGCTTGAGTGATAGGATGAGCTGTGGCAGACAAAGATTGCCATGACCTCAAGGTCATGTGGGTGGATTCATAATGGTTTGAGCTTGGCTGTTTATGGTAACAGTTGTATACACGCACGCACACACAAATGTTTTTAATGGTGATGATAGTATAGTACTTGATTATGGTTATTATTATTATTAGTATTCCTTCATTAAGATGGCAAATTATAGTTATTTACATGCATGAACAAGCAAACTAAGTTTTAGTCGGTTTTCCCAATGAATTTCTGACTTCTCAGTGAAGCTCACGTCAGAATCATGCAGTTCAAGTCCACATTCATTTAAACTACTGCTACAAAAATTGTTTTCCAGAAAGCTCCGGACAGAATTGAACTCCAAAAATGTGAACTCGGAAAGATTTGACAAAAAAGGTTTATTTTTTAAAAAAAAAAAACCTCTGTTAACGAATGCGTTCATGGCTGACCACCTGGTTTAGTTGGATGGGTTGAGTGGAAGGTGTGGAGTATCCAGGAGCAGGGAATTCACCACCTCTCCTCCGGTCCATAGCCCTTCCACTTGATCAGATACTGAATGCCTCTGCCCCCTGCGGCTAGAGTCCCAAGTTTCTCTCACCGTGTACACAGGATCCCCGTAGATCGAACGCAGAGGTGGAGTGGGAGAAGGAGCCAGAGGACTGGATGCCACGGGCTTGAGAAAGTATACGTGGAATTCTAGGTGAACCTTCATGGTGGGAAGTAGCCAGAGCTTGACAGAGATGGGATTGATGATGGCTTGCATCTCGAATGGTCCCATGAACCATGGTCCCAAATTTCTCGATGAGACGGACAGATGCAGGGTAGAGAGCTATACTTCATGCCCAACATGATAGTCCGGCGCAGGGCGTCGTCGACGGTCCACAATAACCTGATTGCGTGAGGCGGTATGTGATAGGGCAGCTTTGGTCTCCAAATCGTATCAGGCCACCGCAAGTGTAGCTGAACTGAGGGGATATCCACGAGCCCTCCCTGCGACGGGAATAGTGGTGGCTGGTAACCATATGCTGACGTGAAAGGAGACCGCCCTGTGGCCGACAAGACGAGAGTGTTGTGCACGTACTCTACCCAGGGCGGATGGTTGGCCCATGACGGAAGCTGTTGCAGATTTACACGGCGGCTTGCGGATTCCAGGTCCTGGTTTTTCCTTTCGGTTTGCCCATTAGATTGCGGGTGATACCCGGAAGAAAGGCTCGCCGTGGCCTCCGGGGCATAGCAGAACCGCCTCCAAACCTGGGCGACAAATTGTGGACCCCGGTCGGAAACGATGTCCACCGGGATCCCATGAATCCAGTGTAGTGAATGAGTAAATTGGCAGTTTCGAAAAGCAGTTGGACGCTGTGTCGTGCAATGAAGTGGGCACACTTGGAGAAAGGATCAACAATCCTACTTGTTTACTTTCACATTAGTATCGACCACTCACATTACGAAATGTCATTGTCATGTCCTTGTTTATGATGATACTAATGCAGCGTTATACCGGAGACAAATTCCTTGTGTGTTCTACATACTTGGCCAATAAAGATGATTCTGATTCTGATTCTGATTCTAAGTATGAGTGACTTGCCCCTTGAGGAGAATCTCATTGGCTTGTAAGTGTACCTAATATTGCATCTGGTCAATCTTAACTGACATGACCTTTCAGGTGTCTTCTGTGTTGCCCGTGGAGATTGAGAGGTCTCAGGGTCCACTGCATGACATTTTTGATGAGGCTACTTAAGCCACTGCAAGCCAGCCATTATTCATGAACAGTAACGTCGCACAGTCCTGCGCAGTGTGCTATTACTTGCACCTGTGCCAGTAAGTATTGCGATGAATCGATAGCAGAGTACCAGTCAAATGTTTTTCAAGGAGACGATTAAAGATTGTGCAACCTGGCTAAGATTTCTCGCTCTTTGTGATATGTGAAAATTTATATTGGGTTCGCTCACATGATGTTTTATTATTAATACAATAGCACAAGATTGGCAAGAAGTTGCATTCTTGAGTGTGTGAGTAAGAGCGATTGGCCTCCGTTTCTGATTATTCGACATTCCGTCAACTGTTAAAGCCATTACAGCGCTCTCAGTCTTTGCTTCACTTTCTAGCTTCCCCCTGGTACAGAATCAGTCCGAGGCCAACAGCTTTTACCTTGGAAGTGATTTCCTTCCATTAGTGACCCAATAAAAGTACAATACTCCCTTGTGGGCTTGCTGCTCTACCAAAGTCATCATATTTCCACTGCACTGATGCCTTTGGGCTATTCTTTATTAAAATGCATTCTTTTTATTCCTGTCCTCATTAAGGGTTTGGATGTCAAGGTTCCTCCAAACAGTTACAGTTGTACCAACAGATCTGATCCTTCCAAACCTAATGCTTTTTAAATCCTTATTTATGGGTTGTATTGTCCAGCCAAAATGGTTTCTGCTCAGTATTTAGTTTGGCGTTTCATCCGTGGACGAGTTTATTGTTCATGTTAGTCTCTCGGATCAGTTCCATCATGGGATCTTCAACTCAGCAGAATTCTCATACCCACTAGTAAGCCAGTGTTTTTCATTTCACTTTGAATTTTGTATCTGTTGACGTGTCGTATTTGGTTTCGTATATCAACAATCCTCTGGGCTGTGAATTGCAGATGTAAAACCACCTTTTTTATTTATTAGGACAGGCATACTTGACCTCTGCCGTGCGTCCCAGGGCATACGGTTGGTCGACTCATAAACAATGACATTCAATGAAAAGCCACGTGAATGAGTTGGAAGACTCGACTATGCTAGCTGTGATACCTCCAATTTCACATTGATAACCGTACGGGGAAATATGACCTTTTGGTCCTTTTGATTTTTTTATTAGTTTCCCAAAGGGAGCAGGGAAAACATCTCCATTTATTTTCGGCTGGTTTTCAGTGACTAACATGTGCTGCTCAATCCTTCAATAATCTAATTAGCCAGCAAGAGCTTCCTCGTATCCCCTCCAAGTCCGTATTGCCTGCTCAGTGTTCGAACATCGCACAAACTTTATCTATTGCACTTAATGTGGCGATCAATGAGAGATTAAAAAGAAGGCTTTATCCTGCAGTAACACAATCCGCTGCCTCCTCCATAAAGGACAAGACAGTGGGGAGAAATGCACACATCCCTCTGCATCAGCACTTTTCTCAGTTTCTGAGCGGGTATACAGAGCGATCTGCATGAGGGGGCTCATGCAGGCGCGTGTGTAAGTGTCCTGCCAAAAGCATGAATAATTCATGAGCAGGCGAAGGAGTGAACGCAGGGCTGGCTGGGACGGCGTGTGTGTAAGATTGCCTGTCTGTGTGTAGAGACTTGGGAGAGGAACACAGTGATGCAGGAGCAAGGCTACGATGGGCTGTGCAATTACGCCCAAAAAATCACCTCCTGCTTCGGACTGGATGGTAAGAATAGCGGAAAAGGATGATGTTTATGCACAAGGGCGGGATTTGGACTTTCTCTCATGAGTGTGTCTTTATGCATCTAGGCGCAGCTGACTTGTTCAGAACATGCCCGTGTGAATGTGAGCATGTGGGAAGATGTGTCGTAGCACATTTGAGGAGTGGATGACAGTTGGAGGGCAGCGCCTCACTGCAGCACTGTAGCATGTCCTTAACTGGGCTCTTCTCATTGTCTTGATGTGTATTGTTGAAAGCATCGTCTGATATGTATGTATGTATGTATGTATGTATGTATGTATGTATGTATGTATGTATGTATGTATGTATGTATGTATGTATGTATGTATGTATGTATATTAATAATGGTAAACTCAGCTAGCCAGCAGAGCAGTAGTCACAGTGTCTTGAGTTCTTCCTCTTCAACAATTAAGATATTCTCATAATTTCAGATGTGGGCCTGAGCACTCCAAACAACAGCACTAACTTTTGCTTGATCATGATATTGTGTTACTTACGGATACAGGCTGGCGGGGTTCTGCTGGACAAAACAAAGCTGTTCTTTTAGTGGGCTGTCAGATTCCAAGAGTTCATTTTATCTTATCTTGGTAGGTTGCTCATTATTATCAACTTCACTTTCCA
Organism: Hippocampus kuda; assembly: GCA_901007745.1. Classification (NCBI taxonomy): domain Eukaryota; kingdom Metazoa; phylum Chordata; class Actinopteri; order Syngnathiformes; family Syngnathidae; genus Hippocampus; species Hippocampus kuda. The sequence goes on along the minus strand of CAAKHF010024209.1, from coordinate 20,940 downwards.
TCTCACAGTCAGGAGGCACGTCAGTGATTTCATGTATCGCATTGCGAACTAACAGAGCAAAATGTTGCACTTTCTGCTGGGAATAACCTTCAGACTGGATCAAAATTAAACACGCACAGTTTTATTCACAAGGTCAAATTGCTTTGTGCGGTATTTCCAATAGATGAAAAGCGAGTGCCACTGATTTGACTTTGTTTTTCTGGCCATGAGGTGACCGTATTTGTTTTGAAGGATCACGGTCACGATCATCAAGGCTCGTGCATGTTTCTGACCTTGTCATCATGAGTCAATCTGTCACGGAGGTCTTAGATTATCATGATGCACCGTCTTTATGCAATGCATCCATTTGGCCTTACTTTGCACTAATTCACCAGAACTTGTTTAACTCACTTAAATTGATCTTTGATGCCTCGAAAACAGCCTGCTCAAGTGTGTGTGCTTTTACAGTATTTAAAGTGTCCCTTAAGCCCAGATAGGGTGTTAGTTTCTGGCAGATGTGTATAAACGACCGAGGGTCCCATTAGTTGGCAAGTGTCCCAGAGTACACTGAGCAAACCTGCTGTGGAACTACCTAACCCCACCCAGAAGATAATCATAGGCTCAACGTCAGCCATAAGCAGCTTAAGGCTCCAGTGTGGTTGGGCTGAAGACACTCCTAAGCTTCTTTACCAGTGTCTCATTGGGCTCCGAATCTTACCTGATGTTTGACTTCCCCTGCACAAGATGCGCATCAGCACCCACCTTTTTGCTTTTGCTTTAGATGTGAACAGATGAGATCATAACGGGGGGATTTCTAAGGACAAGCCTGGTGGATATCGCTGGATTTTATGATGCACTTCCTGTCCATTTGGAGTTCATCCTTACTTCAGATTTGGAGCGCTTTGAGGACTGCGTTTTCGTCATGTCGAAAGGCAGCTGCGTTTTAGAGGGGGACTGAGCCTGACCCCTGGACGCTGGCTGACGCCTACCTGGAGTGCTTCACCCGCCTTTGTGGCACAGTCGAGGGGGAGCAAAGCGTCATGCCAACTCTGCCCAATCTCAACAGCCTCGGGAGGCTATGCAGCTCCAGCCACAGCCACAACGTAGACCATGTGCGGGTGAAACGCAAGAGCTCCATCAAACGCATGTCCATCATTGAGGATGGACACGTGGCCGAGGTCCTGTACCTCATTCCGAAACAGTACATGGAGCAGCTGCCCTACCTCAACCCAAACGACTATTACCTGAGTGAAAGGCTCCACGATGTTGCTTCAGGTAGGATAGGGAGGCAAATTAAATGTGTTCATCTGCCTCCTGAATTGACATCACATGTCTGGAAGTTAGTTATGGGTGGTTTCTAACCAGCGCAAGTCACAATACTGTGTTAGAATCAATAACAGATACCAGACGGTTGTTATTTCATGTGCATTCACCTTCACCCTTTGTTTATATGAGCTTTCTGTCTATCTTCTTTGCCTTGAATTCTGTGTGCATGTCGGTGAACACAAGTCAATAGTTTGGATGTTTCCCAGAAATGACTGCATTTTCATTGGCTGCTCACATCTGACCTGTGCATATGCACAAAATCTACTGTGCACATATTGCGCAATCATATACCCACCTCCCTTTATATCCAAAAGTGTTGCTAAAAATGGCGAAAAGACAGTAAGTTAATCACCTACAGTTACATAATGTGTGTCCATAGCGCAAGGCCAGACCTCCTGCATTTTGCCAAACAGCAGCACATGACCATGCGACATGGTGTCTTACATCGGGATTACTCATGGGCATGAATACAATTTGAGGTTTCCAAACCGTTAAGCACACTCAGAATGCATCTGACACAAAGTCGCAAAACCACTCTAGCTGGGCTTATTGGTCTAAAATTGACACAGAGTTATTGTTTCAATCATGTGTTTTGACTTTCAACCCAAACCTGATAGAGGCAATATGCTACTAAAGGCCACAGAGGTTGATGTTGACCTTCCATTTACTTCTAATGGGCCAGTGGCACTAGAAATCAAGAAATCAAACAGGCAAACACGACCGGATAACCAAACCCTTCCACTGAAAACCAAAAACCGAACTGAAGGGACATTTATTTCTACCTAGTATATACACAGTATATATGCACATGGTAAGAGTATCATAACTATACATAACACACAGTTTTATGGGTGGCCAGCAAGAGAAACAAATACAGTAAACTTGATTGCAATGCAAACTTGATTTTTTTTTTTTTTTTTTTAATAGTGTGACTTTCTGAAAGCATAGTAACAGAACTCTTTAAATAATGGAAAGTGCGGTCTGTTTTTGCTGCAAAACGCAGTAGCAGGACATGTTAAATAGAAATATATTGCCACAATGTTAAAGATTAAAGCTTCAAGGCAAGTATTTCATCATGAACAGATTGCATGTGTCTCTCCGCATGATGAAAAGGGTGGAGTAGTGAAAATGTATCCGCTAACTATTTTTGCCCCTTTGGCACGTCTCCATTCCATGATGGAAAGAAAACGCCTTTGTTTGAAATAGAGGCAGGTTTTTCAGTATCCAGCATGTAGCACAGGTACTTTTGCAGTGTAATTGGTAATTGCGTTCTGACAAACTATTGCGAGCATCAGCAAATACAGATCTGGAAATACCGCAAGCATCGTGCATCTCATTTAGTGTGATTGCTGCCCTGTGCTGTTTGAAGTATCAGAGGATACCTTAGTTGCCTTCTCCTTTGCCTCTACAAAATATTTGTGAGATAACTTTAAATGCAATGAAGTAAATGTGAAAGTTGCCAGAAATATAAAAAAAACTAATTACAGACACTGTATGTGAAAATTCTACTCAAGTGCAGGAACAAATTTGCACTTCATTGCACTCAAAGACAGCCATTAAAGCAACAAAACAGAAGGCAACACTTTCATGGTTTTCATACATGCAGATTGCATTGTTGGTTACTTATTATTAATGACAAGAGTACTTAAACTTCAGAGGATCGACTCTAAAATGCCACTGAGTGATGACAGTGCACAGGACAGGCAAATGTTCCCCCATGCACTCTTTAATTTGATTCAGAAGGCCCGCTAAATATGTTAATTCAAAGCTCATGCTAGAGGTCATGGCTGTTTTGACCTCTGACTGAAAATGACTCTTTGTGCCCTCTCATACAGAGCATCGGCTGTGGAAGCAATGAAATAATTAACACAAGTTGACATTCAGAAGTTTAAGAGTCTTATCTGATCATCTCCAATTTCATGTTCTGGTAGTCGAAATTGAAACAAAAGTAACAAAAATATTTTTTATGTCCATTGTTCATTTTCCATCCATCAATTTGCTTCCTCTTATCTGAGGTTGGCTCGCGGAGGCAGCGGCTAAGCAGGAAAGCCCAGACTTCCCTCTCCCAAGCCACATCGTCCAGCTCCTCCAGAGGGATTCCAATGCGTTTCCAAGCCATCCAGGAGACATAGTCTCTTCAGTGTGTCTTGGGTCATCCTCTGGGACTCCTCTCAGTAGGACGTGCCCAAAACACCTCACCAGAGAAGCGTCTAGGTGGCGTCATAACAAGATGCCCAAGCCACCTCAACTGGCTCCTCTCAATATGGAGGAGCAGCGGCTCATCTCGGAGCCCCTCCCGGATGACCGAGCTTCTCAACTTATCTCTAAGGAAGAGCACGAAGAGGAAACTCATTTCTGCCACTTTTATAGATTATCTTATTTATTCAGTCATGACCCACAGCTTGTGACCATAGGTGAGGGTCGGAACATATATTGACCAATAAATTAAGAGCTTCGACTTCTGGCTCAGCTCCCTCTCCACCGCGACAGATTGATACAGAGTCCGCATCACTGCAGATGCTGCACCGATCTGCCTGTCGATCTCCTGCTCCATCCTCCCCTCATTCTTGAACAAGATCTCAAGATACTTGAACTCCTCCACTTGAGGCAGGATCTCATACCCGAACTGGAGAAGGCACTTCACCCTTTTCCGACTGAGGACCATGGTCACAGATTTGGAGGTGCTTATTTTCATTCCAACCACTCCACACTCAGCTGCTAACCGCTCCAGTGAGAGTTGAAGATCATGGCCCGAAGAAGCCAACAGTACCACATCATTTTCAAAAAGCAATGATGTAATACTGAGACCCTCAAAACGGACAACCCCAACACCTTGACTACGCCTAGAAATTCTGTCTTTAAAACCTCATTGGAACCGAATCAGACTGACTGTCGGCCATATGAACCACAGTCAGGACCCTCTCCTCACCCAAAGGCAGAGAGAGAGTACCCTGTCGTCCATGCAAGTGAACCCCATTGTACAGGCGCTAAGCCGAGGGTCAATCAGTGTGCCCACACCTGCTCTGCGCCGCTCGCCATTGGCAACTCCAGAGTGAAAAACAGTCCAACCCCTTTCGAGAGGACTGGTACCAGAACCCAAGCTGTATGTGAAGGCAAGTCCAACTATATCTAGTCGGAATTCTCTGCCTTCCACACCAGCTCAGATTCTTTCCCTGCCAGAGAGGTGACATTCCAGGTCCCTAGAGCCAGTTTATGTAGCTAGAGATCGGACCACCAAGGTTTCCACCTTTGGCCGCAACACAGCTCACTCTGCACTCGACACTTTGACCCCTGCCGTAGGTGGTGAGCCCATGGGAAGCATTATTTATTAACACAAGTCATTAAGTTCTGCTTCAAGCTTGTTGTTTTGCCGTTGGACACAAACAAATGTTTTAGTCATTGCTTTGATTAATCTAACCTGTCTTCATTTGCATTCAAGCACCAAGAAATGACATTCTATGCATACTACTGTATATGCAATTAGGATTACAAAAAGAAATCTATTTTTGTCTGAATGAGCACAATATCCTAATGTAGTAGTGAGAACCTGTGGACAAATATGGGGGGAGCATAATTTTTAGCAGAGCTTAGAACACACAAATACACAGACAATGATCAATGAAACGGGGGGAATGATTTGCTTGGCAGGATAACATTTGGATTTAACACAAAATTAAATGGGTCTCATATAGTCTTATATACACTCTTCCAATAAGTTTAATACAATTATTCCACGTATTTTATGTGCCATCCTGCTGACAAACATAAGCAGTGGCAAATATAAAACACTTCCTAGTAGTAACCTAGTAAACATGTAAAAGTTATTATCTCCTGTGATGTTCTCTCTCTTGTTTCTGTTTCTCAACCTTTTCTGTTATGATTTGTCAAATGGTCAGATACCAACGTTGAAATGTGAAATAGACTGAAGTTCCTGGTCTATTTAAGTATCTGCTTTGGGATTTGGGGTTCCGGGTTTAGTTCACACAGAGGCAGCAGCCACCAGATTGCTGCAGTGAGGATGTGGCTGACACAACAGAGGGACAGAGTGAGGCAGAGGAGGCAGGCGGAGTGGGCAGAGGAGGCGGAGGAGAAGAAGAGGGATGTGGCAGCAAAGCAGGCGAACCCCTCACTATAGCGGTGTTTTCAGAAGGAGAGCATAGCACCTGCACCTCCCCTCTTTCTCTCTGTGCACTTTGAAAAGATCCAGCAGCTCCTGTGCTATTGCTGAGGGACACTTAGAAGCTTTCTTTGTTGCAGATTTATTGGATTCCAATGGTCATGGTCAAAGAAAAAGGTATTGTGATATCGGTGGCCGTGGACTGTGGTGGATGTGTGTGCCGATGTGAACCAATGTCTTTTACATTCTATTTCACGGACTCGCCTCTGTGTCTGATCAGACTATTTATAGGGTAGATGGGTAGGTTTGTGGGTGTGCGTGCTCGTTATAACTTTGAAGAAACATGTGGCGCGTAAACATGCTCTCTGTAAAGACTTGAACGTGCAATGCCTCCCCCAGTCCGAACACATGATGCTCAGGCTGGCGTGCGCTTAGTTTGGCAGTGTCAGGCTGTATGTAAATGGATGTTGGAAGAAAGCGTGTTACGAGCAAGCATGAGACCATATGGTGAAGAATCGGCAATGGAAGTGTTGGATTCAAAGGGATGCCTCTTCGCATTCAATGCGGCTCACAGTATAAAATGTAAAAAGTGGAACAGTTATATAGGGAAGCACATTGCGCAGAGCTCTCTCTTTCTCTCTCTCTTTGCCTCTCCCTCCAATGCTCTGTCTGCAGCCGTTGCCATGGTGACCATGCAAAAGGTACACTCCATTGTTGTCAGATGTGGCCTCATTCATAATGCCCCGTTAAAAGAAAAAAGGTGGTTGCCGCTACCCGCAAGCAAGGTCACCGTGCTGTTTTAGATACATGAGCAGCATGGAGCATATTTCAGTAATATTAATAGTTTAGGTCCATTTTCTGGGTTCTGTGGTTTGATGTTATTGTTTGTTAGAACTCTGTTACAATACCGATTTAGGTGTTCGCTCCTTGTCGTCAGAATAAATTGATCAGCAGTTCCGTGGCACAAAAAAGTAGGACGTAGATATTTCTTTACGTTATTAAATGACAAGCACATATTGAACACACATTAAATCTATTAATATCAACATAAATTCTCTGATGTAATTGACAGAGCAATGTCACATTTCAAAATGAAATCAACTGATCAATTATTGTCATGAAGCTAATCAGTTGTCCTGAACAACCTTCCCAGGAGGAGATCTGTATCATATGTTCATTTCCTTGAATAGCCTAACGCCATACTGTCCGTTTGTCCTGTGTTTTGGTAAAACACATTTTCGAAGTTGAACTTGTATCTTGTACAGGCGGCTTTGTTTCCTGTGTGGGTGTAATGTGATATTTCTGGGCGGGGTTAGAAAAAAATATTTCCTTCAACCAAAAAAGGAATTACTCATTTCTTGACCCATGCTTGTGTCGGTTTATTTATTTCTCTGACGGCGCTCTACGGTCCAGAGGCTGCATCCAGCCCTTAAATCCTTCTCTTGATGTGGACTCAATTGGCCACAAAATAACGGCCTTGTCACCAAGACCCGTGCTGGCAGAACAACCAAAAGTTCTGGAAGCCACATGTTCAGTCACCACCATGCCTCTGTAGGTTTTCCACGGACTCGCAGGGCTACTCCCCTTTTGGATTCTTGGAATCTGTCAAAACAAGGATTCATCCACATTCAGAGGCCTTTTGTTGTTGTTGTTTTTAGAATGCATAAAGAAAGCAACCCTAAGATTTTAACTAGATCATCATGCAGCTCTTCCGAGGCCGGGTGGGCTGTGACCTCGGCTGATGCGTAGCTGCCTAAGTGAATTACGCTGTATGACGTGAATGATGAATCACAACGTCGGGAATGCAACATGAGCATTTTCTCACTGTGTGCAGGTGGTTGCTCATTTTGCAGTGCAATGCAAAGCCTCTAAATAGGTAGTAATTCATCAATGCCATGATGACGCCGTGGAATCCTTCTTACCCTTATTTGTGCGCATTTGTAATACTTTCTGCTTCCTTCCAACTACATTTATTACACGCAATAATCATACTGTCTTATGCATTCATTATTGCCGTCTACTGTACAAAAGCACCACCATGACGAGACATAATTACCCAGAATTCCCTTGACTGAGGAGCTAATCATTTCTACACAATTTGATCTAATGTAGTGGAACATAACGCTGACACTTATTTCAGAACATGGCGACTTCTCTTTTACTATTGCCAGTGTCGACGTTATGATGGCAGAACTAACCCCTTTCTCCAACGTGTACAGCAGAAGGTGGCATGTCAAGCGCTCACACCTGTTGTGCCTTTGGCACCATACCTGTACAGCTGGCATACTCGACCAGAATATGCAGATGACATTAGTGGTCAGTCAGGAACGGAAAATCATTGACTTAAAGTATAGATGTTAAAACAACAAAACAGATACAAGAATAGCATACGTTGCGTTGGTCAAACATCCTCTTTGTCTGCCGTTGTTGGTCTCGTGGTAACAGGAAATAACGCAGTGGCGTGTGGAGCCATAATGGACTGTCATTCTGATTCCAAAAGTGAATAGCTTTTGTCATTTCCACGTAGCCACGTGCAGTGATTCTGTGGTTCATGAACCAGCCATTGTCTCATTACTGATAGCGACACTGAACTGGAAGTCCCTCAAAGTGTTCATCAGCAAAATGTATGGTACTTGCGGAACAACAAATGCTTTGCATTGTTATAAATCATTATTCCAAGACAAGGCCCCTGGGGAGTAGTTTGGGGGGGTCTGGTGGAGTCTGATAGGGTCACCCCGCCCTCCCTCCCACCAGCTCACATTATATGCATGTATTTGAAGTCCTTTGTCTGGGGTGCTGGTAGTGGGACAGAGAGGCGGGCTGGCTGCCATACATATTCATGGCACTGGGGGTTAAGAGCTTCTTGTTATGGCTCGGTGATAAAGAGCTCTGCACACCCTCCCCCATACACACACACACACACACACACACACACACACACACACACACACACACACACACACACACACACACACTCGTATACCTTTCCCCACTTGCACCTCA
>CAAKHF010024209.1:0-12495 GCA_901007745.1 Hippocampus kuda | reverse complement strand
CACACACACACACACACACACACACACACACACACACACACACACACACACACACACACACACACACACTCGTACATCTGACCATGCATTGAGATTTAATGGTGTCATCGCACAACTGTAAATACAGTTTGAGGCAAGTATTGGTGGTAACCCCAAGAGTGGCAATAATATAAACAGATACTGTATACTTTGTATGTAGAACATATGGTGACCAATCCCTGAGTTAGTCTGTTTAAATGCTAATAAGTACAGTACATGCAAGTGTATTATTTTAGTTATACATTCCATATCGTTCATTAGCATGAATCCTTTTTGTAGCTTATGGTTGTAAACTAATATTTAAACCGGGATGGTGTTGTAAAGACATACAAAGCTCCCAAGTAGTAGCTTTGCTAACGCCGCTGCTAACCCTACTTGGAATCTTCCATTTTGTCTTTTTTAGATCCATCCATTTTCCGAACCGCTTAATCCTCACTAGGGTCGCGGGGGGTGCTGGAGCCTATCCCAGCCGTCTTCGGGCAGTAGGCGGGGGACACCCTGAACCCGTTGCCAGCCAATCGCAGTGTTTTTATTTTATTTTTTTTAGATACCCTTCACAAAGATTATAAGTCGCAATAGAATGTTGTACATGAGGCGTCCCAATTACAGAATGATGGACACACTTCTGTGATAATATTTATTGGTCTGTGTAAAATTAGTAAATACTACAGGCTGTTGGTTCTAGAGAATCAAGCAGTAGAGGTCTACGCCAGCGACACAAAACTAAAACTATGAATTAAGATTTCTTAAAATGAATGAACCAAGAGGTGGAAAAAAAACCCATAAGTATATTTCCCCCATGCTTACTAGGCTTGAAGATGTGACTTATGATTGAAATGTTCTTGGAATGATTATCATGAATATTCTTAAAACATTAAAAAAAAACTTGCTCAAAGGTTATTTTTTTTGTTGTGAAACTAAATTCCTTCCCCATAATTGAATTCCACATCTCCTGTTTGTTTAACGTCCTGCTAGGGCACAGCGCATGTTGAAGATGTTTTTCTTCCCCTTTGTTGAGAGGAAACCCAATATTCCACAGCTCAGGTGATCCAAAGCCAAAGTATTTGGCTTACGGGTACATTTGTCAGTTGGAACTTGACCGGTTGAGTGTGTGGAATTTTTATCCTCTGGAATGTTGCAAGAGTTGATGTGTCCAAAAAAAGTGATCTGAAAAGTGCATCACCCGTAATACTGGTCTTGCTGTGCCCCAGTTCTATGATGACCTCACTGTATTTCTCGAGTATGGCAATAATTCATGTGATTTTCATACCATCGACCACAAGTTAATACAGTCTTGTTACTATCGCTGATTGAACACACTTAAATCAGTTTCCAAACACAAATAGATACTGTGGTACAGTTCCTTGTCCCTTCAAAGTTTCTTCTGTCTTCAATGCTTTTTCTTTGTTAAGTATCAAAGTAATACAAAAAGCATAATACTTTCCACATCATTCACTTTGGGTTATGGGCCAAGAAACACCCCAGTATAGTTTTAAGTGCAGCTCCAATGAAGCAGGGAGTTTTTTTTCTCAGCTTTGTACAGTTTTATTTGTACAGTATAACAACAAATATAATAGTATCGTGGTACTTTTTTTTTAATCTTTCAGGGTCATGGGCTATTGCTCCTTTATAATGTTTTGTTGCAAGCCATTTTTTAAAAATCTTTGCAATATGACTTTGGACACCCTCATATTAAGGTGGATATTTAGTTCTCACTCAAGTTGGGTTTGTTGGTGGAGGTTTTGCATTACACAAGCGGAGAAGGGTTGTACTGCTTCACGATGAATAAATGAGAGCATCTGAAACCACTTCCTTCTGATTTGGCTATCATGATCCTTCGTTGGTCCTGACATGTGTCCCAGCCATCACACGTTCTTCACCGTTCCCTCCTTTGTGAAGGTGTCACACAGAATGCATTTAGAAAATAAGGTCAAGGGCGAGTTATCCATGAGTGGTTGAGCATGGGCAGTCACATCTGGGTCCCTATTGTGTAGGATGCAACCTCTTTGTCTGTTTTCTTACCAGCATTCACATACTCCTTTGGGAATGTTGTCTGTCTCAGCTGGAGACACTATACAGTATATCTTACAGTCGCAAAAGGCAATGAGCAAATGAATATTTTATCAGAGCTTCCCTCTCTTGTCTGAATTCCCTTTTCCCTGATGTGCTCCCAACCTGCGATTAAAATCGAGCATTCTGGTGAGCTTAAAGTTGTAATTTAAGGCACTATCACTGTCAATATTGTCATTAATCAACAAGGTTATGAGCACGTGTTGCAGGAAAATCAGCTCTCAGGGGACTGAAAGCTTTCCTGCTTTGCCCTCAGACGGCCTTCCCTTTTGTTATTGCCGACACAGCGATGCTCTGCTTTTATGAGTGCAGGGCGGAAGACCTTTAAGGGTGAGGTGAGAAACCCCGCCCCTAATGCCTCTTCACTAGGCTTCAGGATGCACTGCTGGTTTTTGCTTTCTCAGCACCCCATGGTTGTATGCGTACGTGCGTGTGTGTGTGTATTCATTGTGTGTTTGGTCTCATATCAGTCACATTATCCCTCTGTGAAGAGCAGGACAGATCACAAAGTCAGTACAGGCAACACTTCTCACCAAGATTAAGGAATGTGTGTGCAAATCTTTTTTTTGTTTGAGTGAGTTGCTTTGTGCTGAGTTTGTTACATTTAACATCCTCTATTATTTATCGTGTTATACAACATGCATTCTTGTTAAGCTGCTATCATGAGAACACTTAGTTTGCAGCAGAGAAATGTTTTTTTTTTGTTTTGTTTTGTTTTGTTTAGTTGGTGTTGCAAATAATGAAGATGTTGCGAATAGGGTTTGTATTTAAACTCATGATATGTCCCAATCTGCTTTTAGGTAAAACCCTTTCTGGGTTTTTAAATTTTTAATAACCTGTGGTGTAGCGTGCCTGTCTGAGCTTTATTTTGTCACAGAATCTCCACCCTGAGTACACTTTGCAGTACGACCACAGCAATTTAAAGTGGAGCAAGCAGGCTGCATTGACGCGCAAAAATTCAGCACACTCTTTCCCATCCAAACAGTTTTGAGCTTGGAATCATGGAGCTTTATAATGTTAGCAATGGCTCTTCCATGTTTTAGGCTGTGAATGATGTAATTGTCTTCCCACTCTCCGGCTATAAAGGTAATTTATCACCATACAATGGCAGGAATCCAATTCTCTTAAACCAAAATGATTTCTTACAATATTTTTCAAGTCTATCACGAGTTTTAACTAAATCTTCTTTTTATATATTTTTTTACAATATGGTGAATGGTAAAGAGGCTTAAGCAGTTTTGGCAGTGTCCGGTAATCCAGATGGCCTGTGATATTGTTTGGAGGTGCAATGTCACACTCGGAGCTGCTGAGACTTCAGTGTCTGGTTCATCCAGAGATGACTCATTGTCCTGCTGAGTGTTACTGCATCAAAGGAGAGGTGCCTACCCCTCTTTTGTATCTACACTCTCTATCCATGCCATTTTCTTCACAGCAAAGAAGCTGTAATTGTGATGATTTCTCCGTGAGGATAAATCAAACGTCAAGCAATAGTTTTTGTATGGCTATGCTTTGCTTGTGCTTCCTTCCAGAGGAATGATTCACAACAGAGAAATCCTGTTCACAAAATTGTGTGTGATACCGCTTGCTTTAAAACCAGTCATAGGAAGCAGGAGTTAGAGTGACTTTATAAAGTTCATTAGTGTATACCGGTCATCTACTGATGTCAGAAACATCGATAAACTGTGTGTACGGCAACAGCACAGCCGTTGTTGCATCCTATGCAGTATGTTGCATTAATGTCGACTTCAGGTACCTCCACTTTTTTTTTTTTTTCCAAGAAACTCCTCCCAACACAGTGAAGGGCAGGTGTACAACTCAAGGCCCGTATGCTGGATTGGGCCCTCAATGTCATTGTATGTGGCCCACAAAGACTTGATGCACTTTTTCCTTTGACTTCTGTGGGGACTTATATAATGTATTGATGAGACCATTATTCGGGTTCCTACTTTGAACATATCAATTAAGGGACAAGAATTGTAACTGCATCATGCTTTAGCCAAATACCTATTCCATAAACTAATAGAGTGCAGCTCATCTTCTGGTTAACAGACATGATGGCTAGCAGGGGAAAAAAAAACCCACAACATTCAGCAGTCTTTAAACAACCTCTCTTTGGCTCTTCACATGGATCCAATGCAATAAAAATTGCTATTGTTAATGTTTTTATAGTATCACAATTCTCTCTGTTCCGGCTGTTGTACGCTCTGTTTTATAAAAAGAAAACAAACTGTTGTTGTTGCACTTACCACAAAACAAAACATTAAAGCTGTTGAGCTCTAACTGAAAATGAGATTTGATATACAGCAGAATAAAGACTTGGATTTGCATTCCCTTGCCGTAACCGATGTGAACCGAACCCAAAAGTACATATCAAACCGGGTTTTCCGGCACACCGTTACACCCATAGCAATTAGACATTCTAAGGGAAACCATAACTACAACATGGGCCAAGACAAGTTTGTTAAAGCAATGTCGTCTGTCTTTTTAGACTCTCTGCCAATAAACTTCACAGAAGAAAACGCAGTGAACATTCTGTTCCTTTCACTCATTCATCCACTCGCTATCTTCACAGGAAGCCTGTTTTGTTCTTATCTGAGCGGAATGCCAGGATCTGCACACTGTCAAATATTTGACACTCTCTCAAACAACCCAAGTGAATACTTCAAGAGCCAACAGTGGGGGAAAAAAGAAGTGATTGACATTATTTTTAGTACTTGGTTGAGAGTTGAAAGTTCCCCAAGTCATTCTATCTTTAACCTTTGACCCCGCCTTACACTGCTTTTCCCAGCTTTGTTGATGACTTACTATATTTAGATTGCTGTTTGCAGACACTCACTCTGTGTAGGGGGTTTGTGGGTTGTGCTGACCCGCCAATTGTTTTCCTGCATTATGCTAACAGCGGTTGGTTTAAGGTGCGATGTTGGTGTACACACTGCATGTGTAGAGAATATAAAACATTCAATTGCCTAAGAAAAGTCGACACACCCATGTTCAGATGCCATTTTTTATTATCTAAAAAAATGAGACCAAGATATAAATAATTTCCAAATATTTTCCACCACTAACATGACCTGTAAAAGTCAGCTAACAAAGAAAAGGGTAAAAAATAACCGAATAAACTGACATAACCTGTTTGCACAAATGTGCACTCCTTCTTACAACCGGGATGTGATTGTAGTCAGACTTGACCAATATAACGACAAACACACAAAATGGGAGTCCGTTCACTTGTCATCTGTTAAAATCACTTCGGCAAAGCCCGGTTAAAGTTCAGCTGTTGTACGAGGCTGTAATAGGCAAATGTTTGCTTTCTCCAAGAAGCCTTAAGGTTTTGTGCGAACACTGACTGGTACTTGGAACTATTTGTAATTCTCTCCACCTTGACCCAAGGCTTAATTCTGTCATGCTTCACTATAATTATGGTGTGCTTTTTGATCATGAGCAGTCTTGTGTTTGCTCCAAACACTTTTGAAATTATGGCCAAAACGTTTAACCTTGTTTTCATCGCACCATGACGCATTTTTCCCAGTTTCAAGTATGTTTATACAACATTTCAAAATCCATTTTGGAATTTTTTTGCTTTTCGTAATTTAAAAAAAACAAACAATTGCATCACACTGGTTTTAGGTCAATATTAATGGTAAAAAAAGGAATGTCTTTTTTTTTTTCCTTTTTTCGACCAGGGTCATGTAAACTGTTGTATCTACCGTATGTGCTAAGAACAACAAGAAAAAGAAGAGCCATGAAAGTGCAGACACTCACACAGATCAGCCGAGATGAGTCATCGTCATCAATTTTGAACCCATTAGTCATGCTAATGTGTCTTCTCTTTGCAGTGGCTCATGCGCAGGATACGCAACACCACTCCACGGAGAAGCCCCTGATCCAGTGCTATAAGTGCAGGCAGCCATGCAAGGGCGAGGTGCTGCGGGTTCAAAACAAACACTTTCATCTAAAGTGCTTCACCTGTAAAGGTACAGTAACACGCTGCTGAATACGCAAACAAACACAAACCTCAAGGTCTCCTTTCCGTACTGTACATGAAGCGTGCACATTACAATAAATAACACTCAATGACTTTTTCTTGTACTGTTCTGAATTTTCGTCATATATTTTACTGATACTGAGTGTTTTTCTAAAAGGTATTATGATGTATTACATCTGCGAGACGTGAAAAGGAAAGAAAACATGGTGGTTTCCCGATTTGGAGCTTTGACTCATTTTTTTATGAGGTCATTGGCAAGAGGGTCTGAATTAGTTCATTCACATGGTTGACGCTCCTTCAGGCTCTTTCACACCAAACTCCTTCTGGACAATACCCGGGATGCTCAAAAGGGCCTTCCTCAAAGCTGGAAGCTAAATGTTGTCCAAAAGGCAGTTTCTTGGTCACGAGAATAATTTCGCAGCATCTATGCTGGCTTTTTCCTGGCTCGCTGTCGTGTGTGTAAAGTACCAACTGGCTTGAAATCTGCAGAGGAATTTGCCGGCTATGTAGTATCATAAAGTAACAGACTAATAACCAGTGACGACCAGAGTGTCAAGTTTAAAACCAAGCCTCACTGCACAAGCCCCTTTTGCATTGAAAGTATTTGGTAGTGTCACATTGACGTTGCCGTGTATTCAATTATGTGAAATAGGACAACGCGCATCGGCTGAGTGAATGTGCATGGAAACGTCCCGCTTCGGTGAGTGCTATCTGAACGGCAAAGGCGGATAACTCATCTCTCATCAACTCATAACTCTACTGTTATGCCTCTGATGTGTCAATAGACCAGAAACGCAATTGGATTGGATTGGATTGGATACTTTATTGTCAAATGTGCTGTATGTGTAACACAATGTGACACTACCTAGCTAGCCACCTGTTTTTTTTCATTTGATCTATCTTTCCATTCTAAAATACAAGTTTAGCTGAGCCATTTTTACCGAATAAAGTACAAAGACGTGGGAGCTGAGTGAAAATTGGCAGCAAAGGTGCAATATTTTTCAATGCAGTGCTAATTTGACCCTTTCCCAATCGTAGGACTCCTGCTTGTTTTCACTGCGTGCATCCTGCCGGGTGGAGCACAAATGTGTTTCGTACAATCTGATTGTCCTTATTGTACCTATGAGTCAAAAACGATGACCGAATGTACTGAGTAGGGATTTCTTTGATTACTGTAAGACATGATCTAACCATGTCGTGTAGGGTGCTGTCTGAATTGAATCCTGCGTCTGACATCTACAGGTTCATCTTCAATCCAGCCCGACTTCAGTGTTTAACCCTATTAGTGATGAATTTCTGGCATGGTTACTGCTTTGGTGCCCTCGGCTGGCCTAACTGTCTCCTTCTTAAAGGCTCAACTTGTCGTAGTGAAACCTTTGGTGGTTAATCTGTGACTGGTGCACTGTTACAGCTATCACCGAGTACTGGGAATAACGAACTCTAAATAAGCAAATGCTGAGATTAGTGCCTATTTGTGTCCTCAGCAAGTGGATGTACATGCCATAGCGGGGTTGTACAGTATGTGTTTGTACTCACCTGCAGGAGCTTGCGAATGGAGATAGGAGTCCTTGTCATGAGATGGGGTTCTTGAATTGGAATGCCAGTTGACTATATTCAACTTTAAAGTGGTTAGGCATTGTTACTTCCTACTTATTTGCAGACACACACACATCCTTCAGCGACTACATGCATTTATCTTAGGGGAATACAGCAATTGATAATTCCCCAACATTACTTGTAATAAGATTACCCTTTTAATTTTTTGAAAATGTTGATGCAATAACGTCATATCTTTTTGTACAAAATGATGGTCACCATTCAAAAGGCTACTAAATCTCAATTCGCGGGGTTACTCTCAAATCAGTTAGCTTCCATGTTAATCTCGTCATCCCTGAGCCCTAATGCAATTAAATCTTGGCCTTTTGCTCACTCTCTCTCTCCCATTCATCCACAGGATTTAGCGGGACTCATTGCATAACAATGATTAGAGAAAGTTATCGCAAGCATCAAAATATTTCGCCCCCTTTCGGTGGCATTTCCAAAAGCCTTTTGATTCTTAAAATCCACACGCCGGTGTTCTGGAACTGCGAGTCACTTGGCTATGTCATCGTTATGTGCAAAAAATATCTGTATATCGACAATTAAAAATAAACATATTATTATCCCTCAAAGGGGATGGGAGCTTCAATTCTGCTGTATATTTCGTGTTCCACACAACATGGCGCACCAGATCGCACACATGCAGGCATGCAAGGAAAGATTCAGAGTGACATTTTTGTTCACAGCAGGACTTGAACCTTTGACCGTTCAGTTCCAAAGCTAGAGGCCTTAGAGATGAGCTAACCTAGGGTGAGTTCATACAATATGCACAATAGTAACGCGCGGTCTTATACTGCACATAGATGCAAATACAAATAATACACAAGATTTTAGTATACCATAAATATTGACTGGCCCGGTGGTTCAGTGGTTAGCATGTCAACCTCACAGTGCAGAGGCCGTGGGTTTGATTCCGGCTCTGGCCTCCCTGTGTGGAGTTTGCATGTTCTCCCCGACAACTGGTTCAGGGTGTCCCCCGCCTACTTCCCGAGAACAGCTGGGATAGGCTCCAGCCGCGGCCCTTGTGACGATAAAGCGGTTCAGAAAAAGGATAGATATACAAGGAGTGAAAACTTATCACAGCGTTTCAAGTGCACAGGCTGTTTAGGTCGAGTCAATGGATTTATTTTCATTACGTTTGCATTTGTCAAAGGTTATCTGCCAATTTTGTGTAAGATATACAAAATAACAGGATTCTTCATATAAAATAATCAGTTTTATAATCCAGCATTTTGTTGCTATGAATCCAACCGTTGTTATTCCGCAATCCTGTTTGTCTAAATGGCATGGTTATAATTGAATAGACGGAACTAACTGCAGTGTGAATTATTCAAAGCCAAGTTATCTTCTGGGGCAGATCAAGGGTGTTTCCTGCGCTGGACAATTGTATAATTGTTGCATTGGGCCCTCAACAGTAAAAAGGGACAGAGCTTGAATTGCCATGAACAATCAAGCTAGTGGGTACCGCGCCTTTGGAAAATGAGTAGCGTCACAGGTTTCGAAGACACAATTTGAAAAGAAAATGTTTTTTCTCAAGCACCCAGTGATCCTTGTGCACAAGTAAGTAGTGGTGACAAGCGAGCACCCTGACTGGGTGTTTCTTGTGTTGTGGGCCGAGCGGTAACCGGCCCATGCCACTGTGTGTGCTCTGCTCAGCGTGCGGATGTGACCTGGCCCAGGGCGGCTTCTTCATGAAGAATGGAGATTATCTGTGCACAGTGGACTACCAACGCATGCACGGTACCCGCTGCACTGGATGTGGGGACTTTGTGGAGGGGGAAGTGGTCACTGCACTGGGCAAGACCTATCACCCTGCCTGCTTTGTTTGCACCGTTTGCAAGTAAGATTCCAATATATATTGGGTTGTAATAAGCAGAGTAGCATGTGAATTCACCTTGATGGTTAGTGCAGTCTTATAAACATTTCCTATTACAACAAAATTAAAGGTACCAGAAAGTAGCATTTTCGTCAGTACTGTATACTCATTGTCTGTTCTGACCGTGCTCAATGAACTTAAACCATAGGGTCTCGGCTCACTTTGTTATTGATCTCATCCCCTTTACAGACGGCCATTCCCAGCCGGAGACAGGGTGACCTTCAACGGGAAGGACTGTCTGTGTCAGTACTGTGTTGAGCCAATGTCTCCAGGACCAAAAGACATCTTGGGTGCCAGCAGTAAGTCATTTTTCAAGGTTAAAGCATTGTCTTTTACAGTGTGGTATTTAAGATTAAGGGCAGCTAATCTATTTAAAAAATATTATCTTCAGATGTGGCTTATGTTTTGTTGTAAAGAACCGGGGGATGGAGGGGGGCAGTAATCTCTCAGTATGACACAGTGAAGTTAGATGCCAAAGCAAACTACAGTCACAATAATAAAGACATTGTTGACACATCGATGACAACACAAACACACACACACACACTACAAAGACATTATACAAACAGTTCACATCTCGTGGTCATTTCTGTGGATGTGTGTCTGCCCACTAGTGACTAGTGAGTGACTAATCTTTTTATTCCAGTAGTGTAACTACAATATTTATCCAAGGACAAGATAGTAACACATGAATTCATTGTATAAACCTCCATCCCCATAGCCTGACAATTTGAAAAAAAAAACCCCAACAACCTTAAAGTGGTGTAACAGCCCACGAACATTGGCTCAGCACAAGGGTGTGTTCAAAAATGGGTTCAAAGTGTTTGCTGATGTGTTGCGCCAGGATAATGCTGCATGTCTCATACTGGTGCAAAGAAACAGCTGTGCTGATCATGCAAAGCTCGGATAGCCTGCAGCATGCAAGACACACATTACCACCAGCAAACCAGAACACAGATTCACCCCGAGCCGATAAAGTATGCACACTTCATACCCTTTTCCCACTGAAACTAGTGGATAGTAGTGATCCGTGGCGACATGCAACCAATTGGCATATTGTCCCTTTCCAATTGATCAACAGAAGGCGATTCTGCGCCCCCCCCTTCCACCACTT
Organism: Hippocampus kuda; assembly: GCA_901007745.1. Classification (NCBI taxonomy): domain Eukaryota; kingdom Metazoa; phylum Chordata; class Actinopteri; order Syngnathiformes; family Syngnathidae; genus Hippocampus; species Hippocampus kuda. The sequence continues at coordinate 1,812 of CAAKHF010024209.1, read as the reverse complement.
TGCGTCTGGTTACGTCACCACGCTGTGATTGCGTAGATGATAGTGCAACAGATTTCTTGGTGGTAAACAAAGCAACATGGAAGCGAGTGTTCTTTCTTTTATCATGTTTTTGACCGTCCTCAAAATGGTCGAAAAGCAGCGGAGGATCAACTCTTTGCTACTACTGAGACAACGTAGACGACGTGAATTTTTTGGCCGAAATTGCAGGGGGTCGTGCTATATACGAGGCCGATGGCGCGCGATGTTATGACGCATCACGTACCGCCCTATGTCATCACGTAATTACCGGGCAGCTACCGTGTCAGGCTTTTGAACCGCAAGCGATACGGAGCGGTGGCGATCACAACCCGCCTCCCATGGCGTGCTGGTGGACACGGATCGACACTGGCCAGTGAGCCCCACTGCCCAAAAATGCATGTTTACCCGTGGTTTTGCGGCAGTGGGAAATGGGTTATTAGACATTTAAGTGGGGCGAGGGCATGCCACTTATCACCCTTGGCCAAAATGGCCACAACGACACTACCCCGTAGCATCAGCCTTAGCAATCTGTAAAAGACACAGCAGGCCATCCCTTGTATGAGTAAACAACTCAAACTGTCCTTGACCCCCAACAGGCATTTGGAAGATTGAAGAAGTCATGGGCATCATTCAGTTATGCAGCTGTAGCTAATGTGACCCTGGATTATTGATTGTTGTGCATTGAACATGTTTTATGGAACGATAGAGCGTAACCAATGCCAGAAGACTCAAAGATGGAAGGTTTTTTGATTTAGGCAGGTTGTTATCTTCTCAAGAAATACCTTTCAAAATTACAGTAAGCATTTTATTTTTTTTCCTGGTAGGAAAGGGGAATTTGCAACCCCTGATCCCTGGCCCTTCTTTTCCTCTTCTCTTTCTCTCTCCTGCCACTGCTCCCACCCTCAGCAGTCCCCCTGCTGGCATTTGGAGAGCTTTCTGACAAGGTCATCTATGAATAAGATATGCTTATTCTCTTCACGTCATGAGCCACAACCCCGTTAGGCCTTACGTGCTCACGTCCCCTGCGGTTTGCGTCTCGCTCTTCCTCGCTTTCATCCACTATTCATTAAACAAGAGATGCCTGGAGTTTGCTGTTCATTACTCAAACCAGCCTCTCCTTCTCTTTAGAGCTTCTGCAGGCTTCTTCAATATGGATGCAGTTTTTAAAGAAATGTTCATGATAGAAAGAGGCAGCCTATCGGCACCTCCTCTCTGACGCCATCTTTAGTTTTCGATTTCACTTAGCGTACAGTCATTATTGCTGTTCAGTCTTAATATGAATTCATTGAAGTGAGAATTGAGCGCTCTTGTTTGCAGGCTTTTTTTTTCTCCAAGCGTATGCAAAGTTGACAGTGCTGTTCAATGCATCTTTTGTTTCTTTAGATTGTGCAGGATGCGGTCGAGATATTAAGAATGGACAGGCTCTCCTAGCATTAGACAAACAATGGCATCTCGGCTGCTTCAAGTGCAAGGCCTGCGGTAAAGTGCTAACCGGAGAGTACATCAGCAAGTAAGTAACTGTAGCCTAAATTGGTTGGATTTTGTATTTTTGCCATTTTTAATCATCTAGACGAGAGTAACCAAAATAATTGATTTGTCACATACCACTTGTTTATTGTTCCCGCAAAAAAAAGTGGTCAAATATCCAGGCCAAATTTTGTCAGACGCTTGTCGATGGCCACAAAGCATCTGATTGAGCTGAAACTTGCTCATAGACCTTTAACACAATATGGCGGTGTGTGTGTGTGTGTGTGTGTGTGTGAACATCTGGGAGCCAGAGCTGGGCCGTACTGG
>CAAKHF010024208.1:0-16383 GCA_901007745.1 Hippocampus kuda | reverse complement strand
TTGTCCCCCCCCCCCCCCCCCCGTCTGTATTCGGTCAGTGGACATTTTAGGGGATCGGCATATAACTCCATACTCATTTTTTTTTTTTTAAATGAGCTATTTAAGTCACCAACATACAGCATGCATTATATGACATAAAGCTGGACAAAAATATGAAAAGTAATCACTTTCCAGAGGTTTAAAATTGCTAGCATTAAATTGACCCCAAGGATTAAAAGCCTTCACCAAAATTGAGGGTTACCCGTAAATTACACTTCACACCTAAAGTTTAAGGCCACTTTGGGCCAAAAAAAAAAAGGTTCATTGTTGACTTTTTTTTCATAAACCTGATAGAACAAGTATATGTCCATGTCTATATTAGGCACACACAATTATTCTTAACTGCTGCATTTACCAAGAAAAAAAGGCATTAAAGTGTTGAGCTCTGTGGCACATGCAACCATCTAACTTCACCATGACCATCTCAGCAGCCATGCACCATAGGCTTCTTCAACAAAAAGATGTCAAAATAAGTTATCTGTAAAATAGTTATCTGTGTGACTGATCTCGGGAATGAGCCTCAGCTGTTTCTGAAGGCGGCACACACATAAATTCCGAATGACCATCAATGGCTATTGCACACATTGGACAAGACTCTTGAAAGTCTCCATGTGTCTGCTATCCTTTTGGGCACAGACGAACAATATTTTACGTGACTACCCACCATAATGTAAAAACAGTCTATTACACCACTGAATGCACCATAAAAAGTGGAGGTATTTCCAGATAGCGAAAGTGATCCAGTCAAAACCTTGTTATGCGTTGAAATGAAGGCCCTTACATCGGTACACATAAAGGCCCAATAGAGAGTAGAGTCAAGCAATAATACAGTTTTGTGCTTTACTGAATAGTTTCTGCTGATGACTCTATGGATGATTACTCACAGAAATAATATTTGTCAATTGGAGCTGCATTCATCTCCTGCAAAGCAGACAAGAAGCAATTCGTTGGAATGACTGCGGGTGTGGAGGTGTAAACTGGAGCCACAGTCACGGCTCCCATACAAATGCTTAAGGTGTATCTAAGTGTTCACATTTTCCCTCAACTACCTGTTTCTTTTTTTTTTCATCCACCCTTCACTTTGAGCCTCTTTGCTTCCCCCCGATTGAAGCCACTACACAAAGCGAAATCAGCAGGTTATTGTGCGCGTGTGGATTAACTCTGCACAGTGGATAGCATTTGGGGCCTCAGCCTGTTTTGTGTGTGTGTGTGTGTGTGGGGGGGGGGGGGGTTGTATGTGTGTGTATGCGTGTGTGTGTGTGTGTGTGCGCGCGTGCGCCAGACTGAGCCTGACAGCTATATGCAAGAGTGTGCCACTGTAAAGGAGAGTAAAATGCACAGGATGCTTCGCTCCCCACACCGCATTCCACCCTTGTCGTGCAGAAGCTCTAATTGGGTAATGAGCTAGTCTCATTAGGTGTAGTTGCAGGTGTGTTTGTAGATCAGATGCAGTCATGCTCATAATCTTATCAACACTGTGACACCTTTAGTGCTTTCTAAGATGCACAATGCTTTCACAAAGCTATTTTGTGAAACATATACAACATGCAAGTACAACAGCACACCACATGATCCTGTTCCAAGACAATTTAGCAACATAAACTGATAAAACTATGTAGTACAAGTACTGTACTTGTAAATGTTTTGCCAATCAAGTGTCAGCAGAATATACAGTGGTACCTCAGTTTACGAACATAATTGGTTCCCAGAAAGTGTGTAAGGCGAAAAGTTCTTATTCCAAACATTTATTTCCCATAAGAAACCATTAAAATGAGAATAATCCGTTCCCAGGTCCCCGTAAAAAATAATTTTCTACTAAATAAGCCTTAAAACTGCACAAAAATATACCTTATTTTATGTATAATAAATGTGCAATTGTATTGTAATTAAAGAAATACTGTACACTGTACTGTATAATAAAGTCGTTTTATTTTCCTTTGTGATGGTATTTGATGGGTTGATGGAATGGAGTGGGAGGAGGGAGGGAGGGAGGGAGTGACTGTTTGGAAGGAGAGTCACCTTCCATAGGGACTGTAGGTCACTCAACCTCCGGTGTGGCTTCTCTTCTTTGCTTCTTAGGAGACTCTTGATCCTTTTTGCTGACTAAAAATGGTAGACCTAGCGTACTGGTACTGTGACGCTAAGTCACGCAAACGCACACCTCGTTCGTGTTTTTCGATTATGTCCTTCTTCTGCTCGATCATAATTTTCGTCTTCTTTGGCTTAACACTAACCTGTGGTGGGGTCTTTCGGTCCCATAATCGCAAACGTGCAGTCTATATGGTCCAAAATGTCGCTCAAACAAATCACGTCAGCACTCAGAGAAGGGGGTGACGAACTGGGGTGCCGTTGAGCGTGCGTAAGCTTCTCGTTGCTGCCACCGTGGCACTGCTGGATCGCGTGGTTTGTTCGTCCGCCGAAAACTAGTTCGTCCGCCGAGACTATATGCTCGCGAATTTAATGTTCGTGAGGCGAAAAGTTCGTAAACGGAAGCGTTCGTCAGCCGAGGTATCGCTGTACATTGAAATGGGATTTTCTATTCCTTTTTTTTTTTAAACAGTCATATTACCTAGCCTTACATCTGTGTTGACTTCTGACTTCTGTATGGCAATTAGCATAATTGATTATCTCTTGAAAAGGGGCACACATCTGAACTTTCTGCTTTCAGGGCGTCAATCTGTATGTGAAGAACTTGGACGACAGCATCGATGACGAGAGACTCCGGAAGGAGTTCTCCCCCTATGGTACCATAACAAGTGCAAAGGTATGTGCTGGGATGAGACATTGAGAAGCACATTAAGCGGTGCCTTGACTTTTTGGAGTTTGAGCGGACCCGTGCTGTCTGTGAGCAGAAAGTCCCAGGTGTGACGGTCCTTCGTGTTGATTGTGCTTGATCTCTCTCGTCCTGTAGGTCATGACCGATGGCTCCCAAAGCAAAGGCTTTGGTTTTGTCTGCTTTTCTTCCCCCGAGGAGGCGACAAAAGCAGTAACCGAGATGAATGGAAGAATTATTGCTACCAAGCCCCTGTACGTGGCACTGGCTCAGCGAAGGGAGGAGCGTAAAGCCATTCTCACCAACAAGTACATGCAGAGACTGGCCACCCTGAGGAGCATGAACAGTCCCCTCATTGACTCGTACCATCAGACCAGCTATTACGTGACAGTCCCGCAGGTAGGCAGATTTTTTTTTTTTTCCCCTCTCAAATTTGTAATTTATTAATACGCTTCTTGTCGTTTGATTTGAAACCGGCATTTGTCTTTCAGGCGTCCACGCGCACCTTCTATGAGCACAGTGCTGTCAGCAACATGAGATCGGTGCCTCGCTGGACAGGACAGCCGCCAAGAGTGCACGGTGAAGTGATAACTCGGGACCACGCGGATGTGTTGAAACGCCGAAGGCGCATCTAGACACAAATGGTGCTGCCTGCTTGTTTTCAGGTCCGTACTCATCCCAATACGCTGGCGGGTCTGGCCCTCGCCAAGGCTCCACTCCCATCGCCACTGTGAGACAGGCCTCCACTCAGGCTCCACGTATCAGCAGTTCCACACAAAAGACAAGTCAGTCCCAGCTTCTGATGCCCACCAGGACATGGTTGGCACAGCTCAAAACACACTTGTCTTTAATTAGATAACATTGGAACCCAGACGTCATGTGGCCGAGCTGACATGTCCGGTGTGCCAAGAAGCGGTCAGTTTAAGTACTCGTCGGCGGTGCGGAACCCTCAGCAGGTCGTTTCTCTACCCACCATGACAAGACTACAGGTACTCTGCTTATTTCAGGACCGAGCTCTGAAATATCAGGACAGTGGTACCTTCACTCGCAAGTTTTTCGTGTTGCGAGCCATCACTCAATTTTTATTTCGGTTTTGGCTTTGCGTTGGGAGCAAAAATGTGACTGATGAGTGCACTTCAGACACTCCACTACTCAAGTGCAAGTGCAAAAATATCACATGCAGCCAAGCCAAACCCGATTGAACTGAGGTTCGTCAACTCATTGACTTGAGTGGCCAAATGTCGGCCACTGCTTTTGCTGTGATTTAATATTTGAATCTGTGGTGGACAGCATTGGAATGCAGCAGATGTAACAGCTAGGGATGATCACAGATCCCCCCTTTTTTTTTCCAGTTGTCTATTTTTACCGCATTGTGCTCATGCTGACTGACTACAGATGTGCATGCTGGTCCATTCGTACTACGTTATCGATTGCCTGCATGCGCATTGGTCCTTGCATCCCTGTCTTTATTTCTTTTTGTTTTGTTTATGGTAACAAACAAATGAATTCCGCAGGTGAAGGAACCACTGTACTTAAGTGCCAGTCTTTTCTCTGTCTCAAATGGTTGCTGTTGTAAGGATGTAAGGTTTTTCTTAGGTTGTTCCTGCCCCTGTGATGGAGCAGCCCGTGCATGCTCAAGGAATGGAGCCACTAACTGCCTCAATGTTGGCTGCAGCACCACTTGTGGACCAGAAGCAGCTTTTTGGTATGGAGTGAGTGAACTCGACTCACTCAACAAGCAGGAGTTGGGCACATGTGAACAACTCTTAAGATAAGATAAGATAAGAAAACCTTTATTAGTCTCGCAATGGATTCTTCAAAAAGACCTCAAGCTGTTTCTTGCCACTCCCAGTTTAAGTTGATTCTCAAACGCAAAATAAAATGACATTTGTGTAGTATAAACAACCACGTAGCTCTTTTTTAAGTCTGTTTCAGTTTCATACTAACAAACGTTGCAAATGCCATCGACGGGCAGAACAGTCGTTGCCATATTTGAACAAATGGTGGAGAAACACATGTAGACAGACACGAACAAGACTCATGGGTAGGTTCTTTATCTTCTCCATATGTCTGGATGATACTGCCCCCCAGGTGGGTAAGGTGCCCGCACCAGAAGGAGCAGCAGTATCTAACGTCTGGATGTTTTTCAACAGTATTGACTGAACAAAGTGAGGTTGGATTTATTTAAGTTGGCTTATTTTGTTAAAATCTATCGCTGTCGTGCCCTGTTGCAGAAGGACCCCCGAGAGCCTGGGGGTATGTGTCTGCTGCATATTAATATCCTCTTAGTACACCTCGAGTTTGTGAAGATGACGTAGGACAGGCGTTTGCTCGGATGGATTGAGGTTAGCATGTTGGTGTGGCTTTCAAGAAACATTTCAGTTTTTCAAAATGAATTGCCCACCCTTGGTCTAAAAGGTCTGTTCTCTGAATGACGGAATGAAAGAAAGGCTTCTTTACAACATATTGTATGCTGTGTGTGCGTGCGCGCTGTGCTTCAGGTGAGCGTCTGTACCCTCTGATCCATGCCCTTCACCCAAGCCTGGCTGGAAAAATCACTGGAATGCTGCTAGAGATTGACAACTCGGAGCTGCTACACATGCTGGAGTCACCAGAGTCCCTCCACTGCAAGGCAAAAAACTTTGACCCTGATCCATGATTGTGCAAAAGCAAAACAAAACGACAACAAAAAAAGCATTCAAATAATTCTTTTCTTGGTTCTTTTGGATCAGGTGGACGAGGCCATCGCTGTCTTACAAGCCCACCAGGCCAATGTCTGCTCCCCAAAAAAATGAGAAATCCTTTAAGGTCAGCTATGTTAATTCTATTAAGATTCTTCTCTTTAGTGAATGGATGCCACTGTGTTTGCTGTTTTTTATTTTTATTTTTTTAAATAAGTGAACATGTATTACTTACTATACAGTATTGAGTTGCATAGAGTAATTCTCGAAAGGACTTCTATTTGTGAGCCTGAGCTCAAAGCTGCCACAAAGTGGTTGGACATCAAATGAATTTTATTCGGTGTGCTTCAATACAAATTTTGATACTTATTTCAGTGTGACGTCTCTTTGCTTATCTGGACATTTGTTTAAAATGTAATTGTAGTTTTCTTTACAGGTGGAGGCAACTTTCTCGAAGAGGAGTAACATTGATTTAAAAAAATGGAAGAAAAACAAATGTATGTTCGCTGTAACTGACAGGAGAAGAAGCTCTTTTGTTCTTTTTGTTAATGTCTTTTGTTACATTATAAAGTTCACAAAATAGGCATTAAACCCGTCTCGTCATTTCAACATGTTAAAGCAGCACTGTGGCCATAAGCAAACATCCATTTATACACTGAACGTCATGTAGCGTTTCACGTAGAGATGTTCAATACCACTTTTTTTCTGACCAGTAAATAACACTTAGTACTCACCGATACCAAACATACTTTTGATACAAAAAATTTATATTCAACCAATGACGGATAAGGACCGCCTGTCTGTTTTTGACTAAAGACAGAACAGTCATTGCCAGAGAGAATGTAAGTTTAAAATAAAACAACGGACTCCGATTTAGAATTCATTTGTAATAAAAGTGGAAAATAAAACTTGACAACTTCCATACAGGAGGGATTAGTGAAGAGTGGCAAAGCATCTGCAGGAGAGAAATTAGAATTGATCTTTGGAGTCTGGTTATTGAGTTGTAGTCTTGTTTACAATCGTGTTAATTTGTCCAAATAATTCTTCAGACTTGAAAATAACGGGAATGGTAAGCTCCATAATAAATTAAACCTGACTCTATTCATGTTTTAAAATGTAATATGGTGTAGAGAAAATCATGGAATGACTTTAGTCATTCAGTTGGACAGACCTGCCGCGTAATTTGTCTGAAATTCAACCCTAATTACTCTGTCGGAGTATTTGAATGTCAATGTTGGATTCAAACAATACTCCAGCTGTAAACTGAAGTCACTCTGCTGCCCCCAGTGACCTTGATTTGAAAGTTTGGATTTAAAGCAGTTGGAGGCTTGTTCTAAAAGGAACAAAACATATCAAGGAATTGTTTTCAAATAGTTTATTGGGAGCCTTCATACTAAAAATGAATGTCTGTAAAAAATTACAAAGCATTATTGTTAACATTGATATACTTTTGGTATTCAAGACCCAATATTCCAACACATTTATGTAATTCTATTTGTTTTCAATCTACAAGTACTCAAGGAAACAAGCAGATGAGACGGGAATATTTAAAAACATATCTGCAGATTTCTTCAGTGGTACTTGACAGCACAAAGCCACAAAGATGAAAGTAAACTCAAAGTGGCCCTTTTTTTTTTTGAAAGGGCATACATACAAACTTGAGCCAACCAACTTCAATGAGGCCTTTTCAAAGACATTTTAATCAATGCAAAGAAATGTATTTACACTGATGATCAGAAGCATGCCTCACTATCGACGTGTTGGCATTAGAAGCTGCTTCGCTGTTACTGAATCCGGGAAAAGGTTGTGGTAGGTTGGTAAGGGAACATAGGCCGCCTTGATCATTTTCCCTACAAGACAAACGGGAAAAAGACGTGCTCCTCTGGAATCATGTCATTTGTGCTCATTTGCATGGAAAAGTGTTCGTGCACATACCTGCAAACCAGCGTCCATGAAGTGCATTTACAGAGGCCATTGCTGCTGGTATGGAGGGACACTTCACATACACGTTACCCTGCACCCCCCAAAATATGTTTGTGTTAAGGTAGAAACAATATCTATTCTTTCTATCAGATCTCTTGCAGTTGTTCCACAAATGAGAAACGAAGGAATGTTCTCACCTGAGCAGAGTTCTTGTCAACATAAATGTGAACGACTCCCCCATGCTTGTTACACTCCTCGATGACATCATCTTGGATCTCAATGGCCCAGCTGGGATCGTTTTCCCTGAGAAGAGAGAAAAACAAAACAACCCAAAAACATTAAGGCCAGCAGTAGGTCATATTGTAAGTATTTCGAAACACTTTGAAAGCCTTACGCTTGAGGGTTGAAGAGGTTGGACAACTGAAGGCAGTGAGTGGCCAGTGGCTGAGATGGCAGGTTTAAAGCTTGGCTCGGCGCAGGAGCTGCAACGGCTCAACATTGAGCAAACAATCATGTGACAGAACTGACTACAGCAGTCATTCTGACTTACTTGCCGGGGTGGCCATGTTTCCATAAGACGCCGAGCTGGTCATCTGTAGCGCCTGCTGAGCAGCCGGGGGAATCTTTAGACCTGTTCCTGCAGGACCAAACACGTTGGGTCAAGGGGAGAGAATGGAAAACAAAACAAAATACTGTAATCCAATTCTATTCCAAACCTTCAGCAAGTCTAGCCATGAGCTGCAGTCGTCCCGTGGTGCCGAGGTCGATACCGGTCCGTTCCAGCTCATCGTTATCCAGGAACGAGCTTGCGGTGGAGGCGTCCGAGCGCTCCGTGACGTGGCCCACCTTCATTGGCCGGCCGGCCAGCTCAAAGCCGTTCAGTTGCTCTAGGGCCTTTTTTGCACACTCGGCATCTGCAAACTTGAAGATGAAGGTAGATAACCACAATCGTCGTCACGAACGCACAATGTAAATAGGCAAGCTATAGCGGATAGCCGGCCATATGAACACACAGAAAACGTGTCAAAGGACAACGAGCACTTACTGATATAAAGCCGTATCCTTTGGAGCGTCCGGTTTCGCTGTCCATCATGAGCTGAATTCCTTCAATCTGCACAAACAAAAGAGGATGACTGACAATCATTCATCTGCACAAGCACAAAGCGTTCTCTCAGATGTGCAAGTCCATTCTGACCCTTCCGAAGGGCTCAAAGATCCCTCGCAGCATTTCCTCAGTGATGTTGAAGTGCAGCGAGCCCACGTAGAGCCGCATTGGCCCCGCGCTGCCTTTCTGAAGATTATTGGCCGCCGCGGCAGCCCGGTTTTTCTCAGCCTGTGAATGCGTATGTGAGAAACCTGAGTCATGTCTGTCTAACATTTGGAAGCAAGATGTGTGCCCACTGACCTGAGAGGCCTGGACAATGATGGGCACTCCCAAAAGCCGCTGGCCCGTCAGCCCGATGGCCAGGGGCACCGAGGACGACTCCACAAACTCAATGTAGGCGATCCCCTTCGATCTCCGTGAATTCCGGTCCGATATCATTCTCACATCTCGCACCTACAGAGACGAAAACATTCCAGACATCAATTTTATATACTCGAGGCAAGACGAGGCTTGAATTAAGCGCCTTTGCATCGCAGTTTGCGAGGTACAATTTGGGCCTGATTAAAACACTTTGACATTGAGAATCAACCGCCAACATGTCTCCGAAAGCTTCGATGGGCCGAGGTGCTCGCATCACCCACTGCGGCGAGTTGGAGGTCAAGTCAAGCTCGGTACTCTGACTGCTTACGCCGCGTTGCAGAGTCGCTCTGAAGTCCATAATCAATGCCTCTGTGGCAGCGAATAAGGTACACTTCTGACAAGTAGCATTCTCATGAACGGATGATGAGCAAAGATGGAGAAATCTTGCTAATTGTTAAGCTAGCTAGAAGATTGACACAGCTAGTGTATTTAACACCGGCATTACGTGCTTGGGTATTGGGGGTCCACTTTTCACAGACGTCTGGCTGGAACTGTGTCCAAGTCAGAACATCAAACTTTGAACAGAAAAATTAATACGGACCAGAAATTAATCATGCTCCATTATGATGTACATCAGCAAGGAAGAGTGGCCTATAAGCTTAAAAGTATTCATACCGTGTGTGTGTCTACATTATTGCAGAGCTTTTTTTTAAATTCATATTTTAGCAAAGACCATACAACCCATTCAGAAACACAAGACAAATTTGTATTGTTTGAAATCCGCCCCTCACTGAAAATGATTTTTAAACATCAAAATGCAGTGTGCTTCTATGAACAATGTGTTTTCGAAATGTATTTTTATTGTTTCAAAAAAACAAAAACAAACCCCTCGTCAAGGCTGTGGGATTAGCCTGCAATAAACTGCTTCTGAAAACTGGAAATTTGCGTCTCATATGCAGTCACCGATAAGCAAAACTGCTTCGCAAAGATCCCCCACCATAGTAGAAAGTTCACATTCAAATTCCCCAGGAACTCACTTTTCCAACAGCCGAGAAAAAATCCTCCAGGTCTCGGGCTCTGATTCTAGCAGCCAGCTGCATGCAGAAAACTGTGCGGGCATCTCGCTCCTCTGGCGTTAGATTGTCAATTGGTTGCCTAGAAACACAAAACAAAAGCTCCATGAGATAAGAGACAACAAATTTGCAATGTCAATCATTAAAGCTTGAAACCTGATCCAATCACGGCAACCCTTCCACAAAATGAATTGCTCCAATATCACACCTACAGTGGCCTGACATCGACATTCATGTCAGCCTCATGGAGACACTTTTGGGACCGGATGACACTTTTGGCAAATAGAAAACAGATGCCGAACTCTTGACAGCAACTGGGGTGGCTGTCGAGCACACAGCGAGCTTCACACCGCATGCACAGTGGGGATGATCCTGAATACTTCATAAGCTGCTTGCATTCTGCTTCTGTTTCGTATTCCACATTGTAATGCAGGACGGTATATCAGATGTCAATGAAGAAAGGCAAGTGGGAACTCACTGTTTAATGGTGAGATTCTTCGCAAAAGAAAAAAAGGTCTTAATGAAATGCCTGATCCTCGATTTGCCTTTTTGCAAAATGCTGCTGAGAATCGGGCATTTTGCAGAGGGGCTGACGATATGAATATAAGCATACACCAAACAGGAACAGGAAATGACTTTGTACCTGACTGGACTCTTCTCCTTCTTGACAGGAGTGCGACTTTTGGAACGCTTGCGTCTGAAACAAAGACAAAGTCATGATTTCCCACAAGTTTTATCAGCTGTGTGTTCAATTAAACAGGCGCACACTTCACTTTGTGAATCAATCAACGGATCATTATTTCTGCATGTGTACTTTTAGCAGCATTTTGTGAGTTTTTCTTTTTTAATGTGCAAATTTGTTGGAAAACACTGGATCAAGCCACACAGCAGTACGGTCACCTACACTGGGCTCTTTCGAGCTTTGTAGCGCCCAGCTCGCTCTCTGCTCCGAGGACGTTCCCTACTGCGGCTTCGCTTCCTTTCTCGGCTCTTGCTCCTCTTCTTAGCTTTTTTTCTGTCTTTGCTTCGGCTCCGGCTCCTTCTTTTCTTGGAGCCTGGGCTTCTGCTCTTGCTGCGCCTCTTCCTGTGTGCCATTCAATAGAGGGCTCAGTTATTGTCATGCATGGCTCTGTAAATCGAGCACAATGAAACAACAAAAATAAATACATACTTCCTGTTGTGACCACCATGTCCATTTGCATGAGAAGACTTGACCTCATCCTAAGCAAGGTTGATAGAAGAACATCATGAGGACGTAGACGCAACATTTCAAGTCGTCATGGTACAGGGGGAGGGGTGGGACAAGAGAAAAATGCAGAAATATCTCAATTAATAATACTTCAAAATGTCCTTCTGTTGAGCCTGGACAGGTGTCCTTCCCCAATTGCTGCCCCTCTGTTCTTAACTTGGCTGCAAAGTACTCTTAATCAAAGATGGAGGGTGCCCCAACAACTTTTAGCTGAGGTCAGTAAGCTCATCTCAACCCATCCCCCTATGGCAAGCCGTACCAATGTCACTATTTGTGCCTAAACATGTGACCACGCAAGATGCGGGGGTCGCTAAAAGAGATCCTTTGTGGTTGGTGTCAGTCCAGTGATCTTCACCCATTTTCGTTCTTGGATTGTAAGAGCTCGATGCCACCTCTGTCACACATCTTGCCCTGAAGCAAACAGGGATTCACACTTCTTAGTAATATTGACGCCCAAGAAAAAGAAATTGATATTAAAAACAAAACAAAAAAAATAAAATAAACCTTCCACGAGATACTATTGTCTTAGGGTGTGCCATTGTGGCGTCTTGACTAAAGTATGCCAAGTCAATATACATATTATAAATAGAAGTATTGCTATATTCATATCTGGTGTTGTGTAGCATGCAAAATCATGATGCTGATACACATTCAGGCTGAATGAGGCAAAGGGGCAGTATTCATATTTATAAGTAAAAGACACAACGTAACGTTTAACAACGTAAGGATGGAACTGGCACGGTTCTAAGTCTTAATCATAAGACGGTCCCTAGCTGCTTTCCAAAGTTGCCAAAGTACAGGTACAATATTGCACAGCCTTCCTATTGCCATCTGTTGAGCTGTACATGCAGGTTATAAATCTGAATACTGCCAACTTTGCTGGCCAGGTAAGACGGGCCTGTCACTCATTTGTATTCACCTTGTCGTAACCAAACAGGGCCTGGGTGTTTTAGGTCGAATCTCTTTTAGTCCTATGGTGAACCACAGTACATCAGTATATGCACAATAACTACCTTCCTTTTTTTCACAGTTCACAGTGGAATCAAAGATGAATTCATGGGAGTAGAGGTGAGATATCATTAGGGAAGTCTATAAAGAGAGATAGATGCGGATTTATTTATAAACTTACAGCGTTTTACTTACACACACCACACAACATTCATGTAAACTTTGTCATCGTTGCAATTATTAGGAACGGGTCAAGTGTAGAACATTAGCTTTATTTCTTTGACCTCTCCACCCACCTTTCTGTATGGCGCCTCCAGCATGGCCTCAACATCAAAATCATCAGCCATGACGATCCTAAAATTAAGATAACGAGTTCGTTAACTACCTTGAACACGTGGAGCACAATTAACTCACAATCGCAAGAGATTTTGTCTTACGCACTTGCTGAACCTGCTATTTATTAGGCGCGGCGATTTATACGGCACAAAATAAACACAAAACAATCTCCATCTAACCTAAAAGTGGGGTCAGGGTTAACAATATTCATTTTAACTCTCTACTACGGCTTAAGGCTTTGTAAACGCTGAAAGGCCAAACAGAAAACGAACACAACATGTTTTGACGACCAAGACATGCTACCATATCTGGGGAGACTTAATGGCGGCCACGGTGACATGCTAACGCTAATTACCTGCTTGGGCCTGCTGTAGCAAACAACGGCCCCTCGCTGGTCTACAAATCTAAATCGACGCCAATGGAAATGAACGTACACGAAGGTCGAATGTGATCCGAGCACAATGTAAACACAGTAAGCGGAAATGCTTAGGAAACAACAGCAAGATGCTATTGTTCCAAAACGTGTCTTTAAAAAACGCCCAGCTAACTTCGGAACGCTAGCCTACGTAGCAGACAATGACGTTACCGTTTGGAAAGGGTGAAAATGTGAGGAAGAGTCAAAATATAAAAGCCAATGTCCCGCTGAAAAGACTCTTCTGAATCCGTCCCGTTCGGTAGATCCAACTAAAAAGTGGCATAAATCATTTCAATGAGTGACTTATGTAAAACGTTTTGGTTTCGTACAAGAAAGCGGAAAAGGAGCACAGGAGTGATCGTGGCCTTTACGGCACTCGACGTCCAACCTTCTTCTTCGTCGTCTTGTTTTAGTTTAGTTGTTGGTTGGCAACCCAACATTTGATGCATTATCGCCACCTAACGGACCGGAGTGTAAAGTACCAGAAATGCAGCAAATAAAAACACAGTATTAAAAATAATAATCCATCCTTTTTCTCATCCGCTTATCCTCACGTGGGTCACAGGCGTGCTGGAGAGTATTCAAGCAGTCTTTTAAAAAAATCAAAGAAAAAAATAGTAATAATTCCAATAATAATAATAATAATTCTAATTATTATAAGAAAAATAAAAAATTATATCCTAGTCATTAATCTTATTTCCCTGAAATAATTAATTCACTAATTCTGAGTTTTGGTTGTTGATGCATTTCTAAGACTGTCAATGCGGAAAGCAAGTTTATTGTCCTTTTGTATTATCCACGGACTTCTTTCATTATAAGATCGGCATTCCGTTAGGGCATGCCAAACAGGCTCATGTTGGCCACAAACATCACAGCTGTCTGTAGCCTGCTTTCCAATTTTATAAAGTGTGGAATTAAGTGCAGTATGACCAATCCGAATACATATAAAAAAAGGACTATTCTCTTGCCAAATGTAAAGCGTTTTCCTTTTAACTATTATTTTGTATTTAGCCTTAGATAACTGAGTTTCTATCGTATTATTGGATTCAGTTTCAAGCTTGCTCAGCCAGAACGTCAGCAGTTTCATTGCCCTCTCCTCCGACACGTGCAGGAACACAAATAAAAGCTGCCCTCAATCGTTTGTTCTTAATAATAATATTATATTATTATATTCATTCATTCATCCATCTTCCGAACCGCTTCATCCTCATTAGGGTCGCGGGGATTGCTGGAGCCTATGCCAGCTGTCTTCGGGCAGTAGGCGGGGGACACCCTGAATTGGTTGCCAGCCAATCGCAGGGCACACAGAGACAAACAACCATGCACGCCCGCACTCACACCTAGGGACAATTTAGAGTGTTCAATCAGCCTGCCATGCATGTTTTTGGAATGTGGGAGGAAACCGGAGCACCCGGAGAAAACCCACGCAGGCCCGGGGAGAACATGCAAACTCCACACAGGGAGGCCGGAGCTGGAATCGAACCCGGTACCTCTGCACTGTGAAGTCGACGTGCTAACCACTGGACTACCGGGCCGCCCGTGGGCCATATTCTCTCCCTTTATTTATAATGTACCATACTTGTCAACTTGTACGTTTTCCCCGTATGTTATACGTTTTTTTATCATTTCAAATCATGTACGGCGTATTACAACTTTTATGCGGGAAAAAAAACAACAATTGTGAACAGATCTCACAAAGACCATTTTGGCTCAAATCCAGATCGTCTCACCTGCTGGTAGCCAAAGACAACGTCGATCGCTACTATTGTCACGGCAAACCAGCAAAAGTAATCCTCAATCGTATATATATTTTCATCACTGCGTACGGTCAGATTGATAAAGCATGATGTGTGCATGCACGGTAAACCGTTGTACGGGTTTTTGTTGCTTTGTAAGGGGAATCGTAATCATTTATAAGGTCAGCGATTAGCCGAGGTTGACAGGTATGACGTACCTATCAACCTGCGAGATTCCGCCATGACCTCCGAAGACCAAACAGTACATGTTTTGTGTGAATGTGGTGAAAACACAGAGCATTCTCAGGACTCTTATCAAGCTGTTCGAACACTGTTATCACTGACATAAAAAATAACTATTTATGGCATTTACAGTTACACGACATAAATTTTAGCTTTTTTTTTAGCACACGCTCATAAATCTAAAATCCAATTTAGCAAACAGAGGTAAAAATTTGACCTGAAACAACCTAAGTGCACACAAAATTTGTAGCACCTTGTGATTTATCGGGTCAGCGTGGTGGAGTGGCCAAATGAGAGGCAGATAATATTCAGGCAAGTGCTACCTAGCCCATCACAAATCTTCATTCAGGCCACATCTTCGTAAAGTTAACGACCCTCACGGCTCACCGGTTTTCTGGGTTCGGTCATGTGATGACCTTATATTCATATAAGTCAGTGTATGATGCAAACTGGACCCGAAGGCCCTGTCGTGTAATTTTCAGTCAAAATCAAGTGGCAGTACAAGACAAAATGGCCACCCCCTGAAATGGATTAAACAAAACAGTGGATTTTTATGTGCTTAAATCAAATTCCACAAACGCAATATTAATCAGAATACCTTGTCTACACTTGTGGGGGCTCAATGAACGTATTATTCTGAAGAACTGACTTTACTTCCCTTAGAATAAGCCCACTTGTACAGCAACTATTTTATTTTATACACACCCGATCAGTATTGGTGATATTGTTGATGTGACGTATTGCACAATAGTGTGCGAGTTTCGTCTCCATCCGCTTGGTGACACTGGAGCGGCTGAAGAATGGCAGAAGAAATATGTAGAGCAGTATCCATCCATAAATCCATTCATTTTATAATCTGCTTTTCCTCATGAGGGTCAGGGTCATGTTGGAGACTATCCCAGCTGTCTTCGGGCAGTAGGCGGGGTACACACTGAACCAATTGCCAGCCGATCGCAATTGCCAGCCAATTGCAGGACAAAAAAAAAAAACGCTTTGCGTTCACAACCACATCTAGGAACAATTTTGACTAGAGCATTCCACTCACCTGCAATGCATGTTTTTGGAATGTTGTAGGAAACCAGAGTACATGGAAAAAACCCATGTCGACTCAGAGAGAATAAGCAAACTCCACATAGGAGGTCTGTGAGGCAGACGTGCTAGTCAGCCGATCACCTTTCCGCCCTAGAGCAGCATTATTCTGATAAATTGATTGCATTTACTCATGGCTTCAAGGATCCAAACCAAACACGCCGGTGCCCCTTTAAATTACAGACTATCAATTTGGCATGAACAAGTAAAGAACTGCAGATTATTTGTCAGTCGCACTACTAACAATTGGAAGCATTACACTGGATACAGGAAGGTAATCTTGATAATACACCGGTCACGTCAGTCTGGCAGCACTCACAAGCATTCGAACCGTTGAGTCATGCTGTTTGGAATTAATTTACAGAATACATCATCATTTATACAGGATTGCTTACCCACAATTTTTTGTGTCT
>CAAKHF010024206.1:0-28739 GCA_901007745.1 Hippocampus kuda | reverse complement strand
CCATTTTTTTCCCCCCCCCCCTCCCAACCCTCTATAAGATGCTGCCCATTCTAATTTTGCTTGGGTGTGTATGTGTGTGTTAGCTTCACAGATCAGCTGACTAAAGACGGTGCCAAAATTAAAGCAAACATCCGCTTGGTGCTTCAGGTCAGTTTCATTTTCCTCATGGCACACACAGAAACACAATCACTTTCATAAAATCAAGTCAAGCTTGTTATGTTTAGCGACTTGTTCATGCAGTTTGGTAGAGCTTGATGCGGGTTTTTTTTTTCGGAGACGGTTTTGCTTGCAGCAGGGGAGTTTGATATACTCTCTCTGTTACTTTTATTAAGATAGATATTTAACTCTTTCAGTGCAAGCCATTAAAAAAAAAAAAAAAGGGAACCTGAGTGCCCGCCAATTTAGAACATCCTGACTGAAGGATCATAGAGAATTTAGTACTGTATTATGATTTTTTTTCCTGTCAACACACCGAATGAAAGATTACTCTTTTAAAAAATATATATTGAATGTTTTTTTCTCTTTTTTTTATTTTTTGCTTCTACCAAATTCCTTTTTTTTAATTTTAAGGAATCAGCAGTACAACATGGACTGATTTAACAGAATTCAATAATTTGCAAAGGCAGCATTGATGCTAGAAGGTCCAGAGAGGTTTTGGCGAAACCAAGGCTGCCATCTTTTTCATGGATGCCCCTGCTTATGTCAGCAAGACAATGCCAAACCACATTCTGCACGTGTTACAATACGGCCCCAGACTGGCCTGCCGGCATTCCAGACCTGTCTCCCACTGAAAATGTATGATGAAGCCCCAAGTTTATAATTGCCTATTTTAATGCCGGGAGTTAAAACCCCAAATATGACCCCAAAACACTTTCAAATATAATTTCAAACTAATGTTACAAAATTACCCTAACAGTTAACAGCTTAGAAGTGATTAGATTTAATTTATTTATTTATTTGTTTGAAATAAATGCACCCCCCGCACACACACACACAATGATAACCCACAGTGATAAAGTATATCCCAAAGGACTCTTTTGACTGAACCACAAAAACATGGTGTGATTCACATGGCACAAGCCAAAGGCCACAAAGAGAGGGAAAGGGCAACAATTCAGGAAAGAGTGGAGATTTTGAGAGGTGTCAACCCACCTCCCACCCGATGATCACTGGGTGCTGACTGGCAATCATTGTCCTTGTATTGTGTTGATGTGGTTCTCAGTCCACAGCATTAAGATTGGAGGGAACTCTCAGGGTTCAAGTCCATCGGCCACTTTTGACCTTCGATGACTCTCCTGTTGTCTTTCAGGGTCTGCGAGAACTTCAGGGTCTGACCGAGCTTCCAGAACGCAGCAGGAGAGAAATCTTCTAGATTTGTACCTCCTTAGAACCCCTCATGAGGAGAGACAATGTCCGGTTGCACACGACAAGGAGGATCGACCTGAACATTTCATGGTTGTTCTTCTGGAGTGACCAGATTTGGTGGATTGTCAAATGGACATGTGCAAGTAAGAGATGCTACGGCTACACCTGGATGGGTTGAGGGCGACTTGATGAAGAAGGTGTTGTTTTCATATCCAAACTTGGACCATTGATACGGCGACATGTGGCTGAATTAAGTCAAGGACTGGAGAAACAATTGTCACACGCTGTGTGGCATTTCACAAGTTGGATTATTTTCATGTAATTTCTCAAAATGTAAATAAATTGACAAAAACTCAAAATTTTCCCAAAATAACTTTAGATATTTTGTCTGTATGGAACCTGGGTGATGTCAAGGACATGTTTTATTTTGTTTTGCACAAGTTGTAGTGTACAATATCAAGAAATACAAGATAAAATACGAGATAAGAATACAAGTTCCTGTTTACCAGGAACATAAAGTTCAACATCTTGCTTCGGTGGCTTGATAAAACATGTCTTTGTTTTGAGACATGCTTTCTGCTACGTGCCAAGGTCACCTTAGTGCAGGTTGCTCTTGTTTTGGTTTTGAATGTGGAGATGTAATTCCCCTGCTAATATATTTTAATGTGATACAGGGCGGCTGGCCCCCCAAAATCTACTTCTATCATCGTGTAGTATGTCAAAGTGGCCATTGCACGCTTTGATTTTTCTTTATTCGACACCGGAGTAAAAAATCTGAAGGGAGATTGCCCAGAGCAGCACGTTATCAAACCTTGAAAGCGCTGTCACGCCAACAAAACTTTTACTGTGAAAGTAAAGGCGGAAAACCGAACGTTTTAAGCCACGTAACTTGACACAGGTACAGTATAGTATTTAGGAGGAGGCGTTTGCCCGAACCGGAAAAGGGGAAAAAACAAAAACAAATGAGCGTTCAAATTTTCGTTTGTTTACTTGAGTTTCAGTCGGGAGCAGCGCAGGCCGAGTTTGCACACGACTTTTTGACGCTTCGGAGGAAAGTTTTGCTGGCTTTCGGGGGCGAACTTGGCGGCCGCAGCCCCCGCAGTGAATCGGCGTCGGCGGGCTGACGTACACGCGAGAGGCGGGGGGACATGGAGAGCTGTCACCGGAGCTAAGGCTAACGAGCTAGTTTTTAGCACGATTGGCTGACATACAAAATACACTCCACTCCAGGGAAATTACATTTTGCTCGCCCGTAGCCTTCACAAATACGTAGCTCACATTTGAAGAGCAACAACGAGATCCACCGGGGAGGGTGAGATTTGGAAGTCTGGCTACTTTAGCCTAGCTTAGCATAGCATAGCCTCTCGTTCGCAACACGCAGAAGAAAGCAACTCGACACATAAACATGCTACAGTGGATAGACACAACGCTTTAACGTCAATTAGGTAGACTGATAAGTGCGTATACGTGCTGTTTTATATTTTATTTGGGTGGGGATAGCCGTTGTCGAGCCTCTTTTGTTTTCCTTTTTTTCCAAGTTATATATACATTTTTGGGGTTTGGGTGTTGTTAGCATGGGCGCTGCGGATCCCGGCAGCGGCGCCTCGGAGCGGTTACATAACAGCCGCAAGTCCGACGACACGCTGCTGCTCTGACAGCCGCAAACACGGACACGCGTACGCACACACAGACACACACACTTGAGCAAACAAATAGTGAGAGTAGAGAGGGGGTGGGGGGGGCGGTGGGAAAGGAGGGCAGCAACACCAAACAACATGGAGGAGCTGTGAGGCGGCTGCTTGCACGCGTTAACAACGATAACCCAGAGCAATGTGATCAAGATGGATTCAAACCCGCTCATCAACGGTAAGGCCTGTGTGTCCGTCTGCCTGCGCTTTGCGTGTGACTGCGAGAGCGCAACACGTTCCACTTGTATTTCTTTGGGAAACGAACTGTGGTGCACTCGGTCATTGTGTCTGGGCGCGCGCGCGTGTGTGTGTGTGTCTATGTCTTGACAAGGCAATATGGGATGTCAATATTTCAAAGCAAGAAAACTCCGAACTTCCATCTTTTCCTGGTTGTTGCCGTGGCGACCGCTGCTGCCCATTTGTGCTACCAGGACTGCATAACATAGTACGACAAGGTACTAGCGTGCAGTGTTACTCCGAGGGATGATATCATCCGCACTTTGCCAATTAAAACTGTAAATATTGGAGTCACTCAGAATGCGTTTATCCTAGTCTCGATGGAACTCCCGACGCGATTCAATCTCATAAGCATCTTTCCTGAGATGACGTGACTCTGGTGTGACTGTGCGCAAACACCGCCAACATTTACAACATTTAGCTCCTGCGCATGATTATGCATTTACGGCAGACTCTTGTGCATTGAGATGGAGAATGTTCAAATGTTCTGACTGTCGTTTATATCTTTGTTGTTGTCGTTGTTGTCAAAGGACCCGAAAATTTTATTTTATGAATGATCTGGTTTAATTGGCCAATTAATTGGTCATTGGAATTTTTTTTGCTGCATTGGCCAAAAAAAACAAAACAAAAAAACAACTATTTTAATCGGCCCTGAACTACAAGAAGGAATGCTGCGAAGACTACGATGATAAGTGTCACATTCACGACATTTCATCTCATACTAAAACAAGTCACTACCACAGAGCACAAGTGTGACAAGCTGTTGTCACATTCCAACCACTATTATAAGGCAGTACCAGGGTTCGACATCAGCGGTGGCCCGATGCCCAGGGCCATTCCGTGACTGTTGAGCCACCTGGAGTTCACTGACGCTGGCCTGGAAGTGCCAGTACATGTTCCTTACATTCTTACTGAAATCAACACGTTTTGGCTTTTTAAAAAAAATATTTAGCAGTCAATGTTTTTTTGTTTTGTCCATTTAAAGTGATCAATCATCATTTTGCTGTGCTACAGACATTTCCTTTTGCACGTTGGTTCATTCCAGAAGGAATTATTTGACCAAGATATGTTAAATATTCTCGTTGTCAGAACAGATCGCTTTTTTTTTTTTACCTCCATATTTTAGGCTTGGTGGGGGACTTGCTACACTGTAATGTTTTCTTAAAGGATTAATACGCTTGGACTACCAGCAATCTAAAAGTGCTGAGTCGACCAGAGCCATCATTTTGACGGCTTGTACCCTGTTGCACTCGGACAATGACATCGTTGCCTGAAATGATTATTACTTTCCGTTTGGATTGGATTGGATACAACTTTATTGTCAAATGTGCTGTATGTGTAACATACGATCAACGCGCGAATCATTTGAGCTTCTGATCGTATGTTACTGACGCTGTATGTATGTGTAACATACAGCACAGACGAAATTTCTTCCCTCTCAACATAAAACAAGAGGAGCCGCTGTGGGTGTCCGCGCCGCCATCAAAAGAAAAGTTAACAAAAGTTTGAGTAGCTAATGAATGTATTTTTATGAATACTAGTTGTTTTGTGAATATTTTTTAATGTAAATGATGTCAATGAATAAGAAGAAGGTGGCGGAGCACCTATTGTCCCATGCGGCTGTTTGTGCCGCTTGCGGATCAGCTTTGATCAACACTTTCAGTGTGGGGCAGAAGGCGTGTAGACTCAACTGCACTTCAACATCGAAAGAACAGGAAGTAAATTGCAAGTACGGCACACAAGTCCCAAACACACCCCTCAACTCATAGTTCCATACGGATAATTATATCAGCAAACACCACATTAGCGTATTCGTTTCTTGATTTCAACTCTTTGGCCTTTTTTGCCTAACATGGCATCCAAATCAGTGCCGACACACGTGTGCTGCCGAGAAGGCGCAGCCATCAAGCACACATTCTTCTCCTTCGACCAATGCCATGGTCAAAACGCTGAAAACAGTGCACGACGGTCCACGCGAATTACAACAATGACCATATGACAAAACGAAAGACTAAAACAACAACAAATAACAAACAATAACAAAAAAAAAAAAAAAAAGCACAGCTCCCGAAGAGCTCTTGCAGATGGCTGCCAACCCAGGCGCCATCTTGAAGTCGTGCCCAATACGTCGATCGCGATCGACTGTTTTCCCCCAGACTGGTCCCAATTCGATCACAAGGAGTTCAGGGGTAAATGGGGGGGGGGGGGATTTGCGTGTCTGTGTGCGTGTTCTTCATATGACATGTTTTTGTGTTAGTGCACACTACAAGCTAAGCATCCTACCAGTTTCACTTTCACCCCAAAAGTATTTTAAAAAGAAAATGAAACGGCAGACGATCCGCATCATTAAAAGTTGTTTGTGGTCAGCGGTCTGCAATTGCAGCTTGCCATCATAGCTGCTGCCATTTTTTAAAAATTATTTTGATCTTATTAAGTCTGCCATTATTAAGTCTGATTCAAAGTTTGTCTCATGCACAGTTCCACAATGCCATTGGCAAAGAATGGCAATCCAGAGCGCCACCAGAAGCATTTTCAAACGGTACACCTACGTACGATCGTTCCTACGCTTGAGACGCTGCAAACGTGCATCCCGTGCCTCCTGCGTTAGGTCTCCACTTCGGTGGGCAGTGATTTCCTTTTCACAAACTCATCCATCTACTTTGTTTTGCTGTTTTGTTTACGCTCGGGCCCGTTATGGCTCTTACTCATCATGGCGTGTGTGCGTGCACGTGCGGCAACGGGTCGATTGCAGCAGGTCGCTTGCTTGAAAAGTAGATCTTCGGTCCAAAAAAAAGGTTGGGCGCCCCCTGCTCGGTGGCTCTGTGGTGGCTGGTCGCCATGGCGACCATTTCCAAGATGATTGACGCGTATGTTGCATAACCACTCAGCCAGAGGCGATAATGCTCATTTGCATGCGTGAGGAGGCGCGGTGTCCGCATGTGTCATCGCGGTGTGGTTGTTTGACGGTGACAAATCATCGACCGATCCAGTGAGCATCCCTGTTGGATTTCTGCCATGTCAGCCATGGACCCGTCGATCACACTCTGGCAGTTCTTGCTCCACCTGCTGGAGGACCAGCGCCAGCGCCACTTGATCTCGTGGACCGGCGAGGACGGCGAGTTCAAGCTACTCGACGCCGAAGAAGTGGCTCGCCTGTGGGGCCTGCGCAAGAACAAACACAACATGAACTACGACAAACTCAGCCGCGCGCTCAGATACTACTATGACAAGGTATGATCGGTGGTAAGATGGACCTCCTAGCAAATGTTTGCTTTTCATTTCTTCTGCAAGTCAAATGGTGACTGTGGAAACGCTTTTCCCGGCTGTTCTTTGACCGTGTGACCATTGCTCGAATTGGTCTCTTCATCGGTGCCATTTTCCGGTGTCCGAAGTTGTTTTTGCCCAACTCATGTACCGGCATTATATCCATCTAGCGGTGGCCGTGCCTTTCGTGTCCTCTTTCACAGCCACCCTTCCCCTTTAAAGCCAGCATCCCATCCTCAGTTACGTCCTCTATGTGAACAGCGTGTCCGCATAACATCAACGAGGCAAGTGGAGCGCTCATCGAAGTCATACAGCAACAATCACAGATTTTGGAATTCAGTGTAGGTTAGGTGCCCCGTTCATTTTGGAGGATATTTAACTCTTTCATTCCACAAGACGTACTTGTTCGTCTTTTTAAAATTAGGCCCCGCCTACCAAGGACGTACTTGTACGTCGAAGTCTTTTTTATTTTTTTGCGTCATAGGAGGAGGGTCTGATGCAATCTGTGAATGAGAAGAAGCCGTTTGCATTGTAAATCGTGTCAAAAAGCGACCAGTAGGTGGCAGTGGTGTCTCATGTGCTTGAAATGCATGCTTTTACAAAAAGCTCTTTTTCTCCGTTTTTTTTTGCCCAGGACTCGCCATTTTCATGAAACGTAGCCATTTTGTAATGCTGATTGCTGAAGACTGGAAAAGATAGAAACAATTTTATTTTCTGCTGAAAGAAGAGAGTCCAAAGTGTGTTTTGGTAGGCTCCATGTTTATATAGCATTTGAACCAAATATTCTGCGGCGTCGCAAGATCAGTCGAAATCCAGTAAAACGCTGGGATTGAGGGGGTTGCTCCAGTGAAAATGGCTGAGTTAAGTGTGCATGCGTGTGGATTGTTTCTTTGCTTGTCTATTTTGTGTGTGAGTTGGAATCGCCTTCATGAGGGCCACAAAATAAAATGAAACGAATACCCATTGGATAATATGTGTGCGTGTTTTTCCAGAACATCATCAAGAAGGTGAGCGGACAGAAGTTTGTGTATCGCTTTGTGAGCCAGCCTGACCCGTCCCTGCCCGAGGGGATGCACAACCCCGAAGAGGGCCAAAGACGGGACATCCCGGACGCCAACAGCCAATCGAAAAGCTGCCCGTCCAAGAACGTAGCACAGGTGGGTTGAGACCGGCCGACCCCATTGGACGCATCAGAAGCTCAAATGATTCGCGCGTTGATCGTCAGAAGTCGTCGCCCGGCAACTCGCACAAGAGCTCTCGAAACGACTACATGAAGTCGGGCCTCTACTCCACGTTCACCATCCAGTCGCTGCAGGCCGCGCCCAACCCTCGCCCCGTCAAAGCCGAACTGCTGCTGGAGCCCGTCCCCAAGCTGGACCGTGCGCCCAAAGAGGTAGAACGCACACCGCCGCAGGAAATCCGGGACGCCGCCCTCCTAAATACGGTCTTCCTCCGCTTTCTCTCAGGTTGCCTCTGCGTCAGCGCTGGGCGATCCATCTCGCCAGGTGATCGTGGCGCATCCGTCGCCGTGTCCCACTCCTGTTGTCAGCCCCCAGACGGCGGCCAACACCCCCGCTCAATCGCAGGTCAGCGTCATCTTAAGAAGCCGTCCCTGACGAGACAAAGTGTGCCGTTTTGCTTTGAATTGGACGCTTCAGGCTTACGTAATCCGTTTCCAAGGCTCCATCCAAGACAAGCTTGTCTAAGAGATGGTTGGTGGCTCCAAATTGGAAGCACGTCGTTAGTAAAAAAAAAAAAAATAATAATCATCATCATTTCTCAAAGCCAGTTTCACTGAGCAGGCACAAAAGAATCTCAAGAAGCCTTGTTCAAAAAGACTGGAAGTCAAAATTGCCTGAGAAATTCCACTAAAATTGAATTAAATTGAAGCATGGAAGGAAGTCCGATGTTTTGGTTGAAAGTGGCTCCTTTTGACCATTTCCAGTGAACCTTGAGATTTTGATTGATTTCTGCCAAGTTTGAGGCTATTCTACCAGACATGCTGAGGTTGCCGAATTTTTGTGGGCCAAGCATGGCAGCGATGTTTGGTGACTGAGTAAAACGCGCAACTCGATTCGGTTTCCTAACATCAAGTGTGTGATGAATGCTCGTCGTCTGGTTCGTATCTCGACCTGCTGATGTGCCTTTAAAAAAAGTTCCAAATTGCTGATCAAGTTTAGAATTGCAAATATGATGGCAAAGCACTCCTTGAAAATCCCCAAACTCACTTCCGCATGTTGCACCAAAATGCCACAAGATGGCGGTAAAGCACTACTCGTCGCCCCTTCAATTCACTTCCACATAGTTTCCTTGTACCAAGGTGCCGCCAAAGGAATACTTTGATGTGAGACAGTACTTTGGTCTGAGTGCAAAAAACCTGGACTGAAAGAAGTGCTGGCGTGAATTCAAATATGTGCTGACAATTTTGCCCCGTGTGCCTCCCAGAATCCTCCCTTGAGCGAGCATCCCCACATTTACCTCACCAGTGTCAGGGACCCGTCCTCCCTCACCCCTCTCCTCCCGCTGGCTCCAGTCGGGGGCTCGGTTAGTTCTGTCCAGCCGCCGCACGCCACCGTCAGCCCGCAGACGCCACCGCAGGATGACGGCGGGGGATTGGCCAACGTCGCCGGCTTCCCTCCCCACCCGAATCCCTCTCAGCCCGTCTTGGTCATCATCAACCCGCCTCCCTCGCAGCAGGGGCAGCAGCAGCAGCGCGCCGCCCTGACGTCCACACCTCCCTCCGGAGTCCCACCCCTGGCACGCCCGCCCCCGCCGCCCATCGTCATCAAGGAAGAGACCCTGCCGTCGGAGGAGGAGCTGCTGGAGATGGTGAGCCTGGAGGAGAAACCGGTAGAAGAGGTAAGAGCGGTCTTTGCCTGGTCGCGGGGGGAGATTTGAAAGTTGAGCAGACATTGAATATTTGCTGCTCAACATTTGACATCTCCGAGACTTTTACGTTTGAGAGATGACATTTCATGAGAATCTTTGCCAAGGTCACATGATCCACAAGGTCAATTTGGGGGTCAAATTAGAGGTTAAGATGTGCAGTTCCTGAAAGACGCATCTTCTAAATGATTGCTGATTTGGATTCTTTGTTGAATTGCCGTTCTGCCTGCCTACCTGTTTTGTGAAGCTTGACCCAGCAGTCCTGAACTAAGGAAGGCTTCAAAGGATGGCAACCATGCCCCGTTTTGCCGAAAAGGTCCAAATTCGGCAGGCCGTCGCTCCTGATTTGGCATGGAGCGCCCCTAAAAATGAATTGGAATTTGTTTAGCTATCAGTTTTTATTTCACTGCTTTTTACTGAGCCTTTCAGTTTTTGCCTCGGTGTGGTCTTTTTTTTTTTTTTTTTGGTCTCATTTTAAATGATATGAAACAACTGACCCGCTTTGTCAGCCACTGCAAACACCAAAATATTTCGCAACTATATCTTTTTGCGCCATCACATTCCTCAGGTTCCTCAGCTCATTGGGGGCTCGGGTGAACCCCAGACGACGACCCTCGCCATCATTGAAGCTGCGCCCCTTCGCCCCATCCAGCCAAGGGAGGGGAGAGCGGAGGGAGAAGGAAAGGACGCACAAACAGGTAGCGAGCCATGAAAATCACACACTTGAACACTCAGTTTAGCCCGGGTTGTTAGTGGACATTGCAAAAAAGAGTCTTGGCTGCATCTGAAAGTTTTTGGGGGGGGGGGGGTTTTGTTCTGCTCAGTGGCTATTAAAAACAATTGACAGATGCCTCCTTATTGGCTGACTATTGCTGTTTTTGAGGAGATGAAATCAAACCAGCCACTTGTTTTGAAGGGTAGTATGATGAGATCCATCCGTTTTCTTCCACTTCTCCGTGGAGAGATCATGTTGGGAGGAGCTTAAGCAAGGAAGTCCAGACTCCTGTCTCTCCAACCATTTCCTCCCGAGGCGTTCCCTGGCCAGCATACAGAACCAAACCGAAACTTGTGAGCACAAAACCGAGAGCCGGAGTGAATCGTGGCTTCTGGGACCCATTCCACCTCTGATTTTGAACAGAATCAGTGACAAAAAAGGATAAGAATCCCACTTACTGCTGACAATGTGGACTAAACTTTGACGTTGGTCGTACAGCGACCGAACAGCCCATATCGGTTGGCGGGGGGTTTTGGTTACCCTTCGTCCCAAAGCACCCCACCACAGAACACGGTCAAATGCCTTCTCCAAGTCCACCACTCTCATGAAGACTGGTTGGGCCAACTCCCAATGAACCTCGATGACCCTGCCCAAGGGCGTGGAGCCGGTCACCTGCCCGCCTGAATTTGAGATTCCGCTTTCCGATGGACCCGACTCTCGGGTACGCCTGAAATTCGTTGGCGTGCAGTGAGGTGAATGGTTGGTGAGGCACTGACTCCTTTCGTGTCAGATTTACAAATATATAAAGCAAAAAAGGGTCGCTTATTCAATTGGCTCAACATGATATTTGCGACATGCAGATATACGGCAAGCAGCACGAGCCAGTTGCATGTATCAACCCAGTTTGTACAGATTGCGCAATGCAATGTGCATTCAGAGGTGAGGCTCTGCCTCACCTGCCTCCCCTGACCGCATGTCCCTGGCCTGAATAGACCTTACCAGGATGCATAATTCCCCTTCTTGAAAAGCGGGACCACCACCCCATCTTGGAATCCAGAGGCTCCGTCCTGTCCCCGATGTGATGTTGGAGAGACACGTCAACCAGGACAGGTCCGCAATCTCGCTGCCCTTGTTGTTCCATTCCGTTAGCCCGCCACTGCTGGTATGAAGCTCGCCACATGGGGGTGAGCCTAACTCGTGCCCATTAGCGTTTGAACCTTGCCCCCGACGTGTGGCCCTCATTTTTTTTCTCTTGCCTCATTACAACGTGCTTTTTGTGCCAGCCTTGTTTCAATGATAGAAGTCTTTCGATCTGAAGTGAGTCAGCGACTAAAAACATTTCATTCAACATCATCATATCCCGTTCGCACTCGAGCCACTGGGTGGGAAATGGTACTCGCGCATTCTCATATTTTTGGGGCCTGAAATAGTCGAAATAAGTAGTTTTGGTTTTTTTCTTGACAGATAATGTGAAAATAAGTAGGGGAAAAAAAACAAAAAGTCTCAACATGCACCGAAACGCCAGCACAAATTTGTTGTGTTTTGTAGGCTCGTCCGTGCCAGCGGCGACGTCATCGAGCTCGGCCCCAGACGCGGTTCCTCCCAAACCGAAGAAGCCCAGAGGCTTGGAGCTGCCCTCCCTCCCGCCGGGCCTCTCCCAGGACAAGGTGACGACGCCTGAATGGCTTTGAGGTGGCGTCGCTCCCGCTCACGACCCCACGTCCTCTTTTTGTCTCGGGCAGGTGACCGCCGCCGTCAACAGTTTGCTGGCGCCCGGCTCGGCAACCAACACGCTGACGCCCACTGTCATCACCTCGCACGCTCTGGTAAGACAACGCTCGGCCCGAGCGCCGCTCGCCACGCCGACCTGCTGACTTGTTTGTCCTCCAGACGCCCGTCCTGTTGACTCCCAGTCCGCTTCCATCCACCATCCACTTCTGGAGTACGCTCAGTCCCATCGCGCCTCGCTCACCTGCCAAGCTCTCCTTCCAGGTAACTCGCCCTCGCCGTTTGCTCGCAAGGATTTTAAAACGCAACCGATTGTCCGTAAAATACGGTACATTTCGCTAGCGGGTGAGTTTGCCAATGGCGATTCGCAAGTCGGCCAAGGTTGACCGTAAATATCTTGCGTCTCCTCCAGTTCCCGACAAACGGCAGTAACCAGATCCACATCCCGGCGCTGAGTGTGGATGGTCTGTCCACCCCTGTGGTTCTGTCCCCTGGTCCCCAGAAGCCCTGAACGTTGTGTTTGCACTCAGAAGGATCCTCTTTTCTTTGCGCCACCGGCCAAGATGGCGCCGTCACAGTCATCCGTCGTGATGCACACCAGCTCCAGTTGGCGTGACGTACAGGAAGAGCCGTCAGATTTTTCCTGTTGGCGAAGAAGAAGAGGAAAAGATTTTTTTTTCCCCCCCTGGATAGCTCAAGCTTGGTATTCTCATTAAGATTCATGAGGAAGAGGCTCTTTTTTGTACCTATTTATTCCCTGCCAGCTAACGTTATCTTTTACCAACAATTGACGCTCCTTTCTTCGCTCTGATTGTTCTGTTTGAGGTTTTTTTTTTGTTTTTTTTTTTTTCCCGGCCACGTCTTATTGGACATCGGGATGACGACGATGATGAACATGGCCACAGTTTCTTGTTCAGAGACATTTTTTTTGTTTCAGGGGTGCCCACAGGCATTCCTTGAGGGCCACTGGGGTCTCGTCAGGATATTCTTGGCTTTATTCCATCTGTGGGCTTTTTGAGCGGCCCCCCCCACTGGATAATGGTTGCCGCTGCACCTTCTTAAAGCCGCGATGTCTTTGTTTACTGGACAAACATTTGGCACACAATGACCAAAAACAAACAACAAAAAAAACCACAAAAAAACCCAAGGGGGTTGAACGTGATGGTTGACATGTCTGTGCTGTCATTGAAGACATGACAGGACAGAAGAACACCAAACGGTTGTTTATTTTGATGTTTGCACGTCCTCCATGGCAACCCGACAGTGACTGTTGTTTCGATATATACTGTATATATATACACGTACACACACAGCTGGACCATTTTGGACCCTGAATGACACAATGACTGTTTTTCAGACGGGTCAGCGAATGAACTCATGCGGGCCGGGCATGGATCCCTGAGGCCTCTCTGCATGTGACAATTGGATGTAAAAGATGGAAAGTCTCGAAATCAGGGGTGGGCAAAGAGGCCCATGGCTTACACACTGTCTGGCCATTATTCCGTTCTTTAATCAGACCCAACAAGCATTTATATTATAAAGAGTCCTGCAATATTTGCTGTATCAATTTAGCTGCATTTTCTTTAAAAATTTGCGAATTAAAAGATTTTTAAATGTATCTCATTGAATAATGAAATATAATTTTTAAATCAAATAATTGGCAGAATAATTTGAATTGATGTAATTTTTTTTTGTAATGGAGCAATTCTTTTACTAAAATAAACCGTTACTTGCAATGCAAAAATATCAGTAAAATAAACAATCATGCGCGATTAAGTAATTGGTTAAGTATAATCAACTCAACTATAAATAATACCGTGAAAAACCGCATCAATTACTTTCTCTTTTAGTTCAACTTTTTTTGCGGGGGGGCGGGGGTGTATCTGAGTTGGCCCAGCTGTTCAATCTTGAAATCAAAACGCCCCAAAATGAATTGGGGCGTTTCATTTTGAAAGCTGGCGCATCCGAGTCACAAAAATGAAGCTGCCAAAGATGTCCAATTCGAGCCAAGTGCAGTTTACTCTTGGGAGAGAAAACCCCCAACTGTCGATGAGACTTTGGTGCCGTTTCCCAGTCTCCTGAACGCAGCACGAAGCCATTGCGTTCGACTGTTCTATTTTTCTAGCAGAGAACCGCTGCTTTATTTTGTCTATTGAGGAGAACAGGAACGCACACACACGCACACAAAAAAGCCTTAAAGATGTCGCCGGGGACGCAACGGGATGCGATGTTGGGATTGCTGTTTTTTTGTTTTTTGTTTTCCTCCCGAGTGGGCACGGCCGACACTAAGCCATTCATTACAGAACGTTTTGGACGAACTTTTCCTTTCACCAGCAGAACAGGAAGAATGTTTTTTTTATACTGATGATGTCACTTGTGGAGCTTCTGCTGGATTGGCTGTTTGGATGCCATTATTACCGCC
This sequence comes from Hippocampus kuda, assembly GCA_901007745.1. NCBI lineage: Eukaryota > Metazoa > Chordata > Actinopteri > Syngnathiformes > Syngnathidae > Hippocampus > Hippocampus kuda. The sequence continues at coordinate 14,434 of CAAKHF010024206.1, read as the reverse complement.
GTTATGTGGGTGTTTCTTTGGGGGAGGGCGGTGAGGGGTGGAGGTGCTTCAGAGTATGTCCTCTCCACCGGTTTTCTCTGTATCGCGATAAGTGTGGTATCGATGCGGGAGGGTGGGGTGAAATTATGTACAAAATGGACGCAATTCATATCAAATCCCCTCTGGCCCCGCCTTTCGCCATTTGCTGAGGAGTTTATTGACGTAAAAAGAGGCGGGAATTTATTTTTCTGAAACTTGTTACTCGTATTTACTGGAAATATAAAGAAAACAAATTATTTTTGTGGGTTCTATTTTTCGCCCCCTCTCTCGTGTTTGTTAATGTTGTACAGATGTCTTGTTTTTCTATGACATGCCTCTACACGTCCAAACACAAGCACTTATGGGGTCAAGTGTTATTAAAGTGTCCTGTTGGTTGAAATTGCTGAGTATCTCTTGTATGATTTCCGTTTGGAGCAATTTGAGCACCGGTAGCCATTTTGGATCAAGACAATGATAATATTAAGCAACCTGAATCTAGTTTCAAAAGTTGCAACTCTGTGAGGGGGGGCGGGGGTGTCTCAAGTTTCTCAATGACATGCTGACAGTACTTAGTAAAGGGGAAAAAAAAGAAAAATCTTGTGGTGCCGTGTGGAAGAGCCATTCAGACATTCGAATCAAATGAGAAACAAAATAGTGAAATCTGTATCGGCCTGCAAAGGTTCTAAAGCCATTTCAAAAGCTTTGGGACTCCAACCAACCGCGGCTAGAGCCGTTATCTGCAAATGGAGACGAGGGAGCCGTGGCGAACCTGATCAGCGTGCTCATGTGTGTTCTCTTGTATTATTGTGAAGATGATACCGCCAAGCTGCAGCTGTTGTGAAAGTGCTTGATCAGTAAAGAGGAGTTGAGACTTGAGAGTAACCAAAAGAGTACTGCAAGAGTGGTCCACTCCTAGACTCCTTCAGAACGTCACAAAGGAACCCAGAACCACATCCCAAGAACCGCAGGCCTCACCGGACCCTCCGTGCTCGTAATTCAAGCAGAAGACGCCACGCTCCACCAGGAAATGGGAGGCTGTGCTCACTTCCGTGGCATCCCGTACATACGCGCATAAGGATATGTATTTAACAACGCCATGTCTGATGTCATCGTTTTCGAAATCTTCCCGGGACAACACTGAAGAAATGACTTTGGCCCTTTTCCAGCGCGCCTGTGCTGGTGCTGGTGCTCGTTCCGGGTTAGCGTCCAGGTTAGCACCAGTTGGTTCTTTTTCCACCACCGAAATTGGCTCTCGCTCTGGTGCTTGAAACTTAAGATGGGATTTGTCGGGCCAGACTCTCCGTCAGAGGGCGGGGTTATCGTGACAATCGCGGATGTGGAGGAATGACTCCCCCGGACACACGGTAGGTTTGCACAAACTCTTGAACGGTCACAATTGTGTCCCCCTCCAAAAGTGGGGCTCGGGAGGGATGCCATGCGTCACGATGTCATGCGTGGCGTTTGCACCGTATTGTGTTTCCTAGCGATTGAAGGTAACACTGGAATTTTTGGAAGACAACAATTGGAGCGCTCAGCAAGCGGCAGTTTTTGTCCGATGTTTCTCTTCAGTGGAACACCTTTTTTTAGATTTGGAGAGTCAGCGCAACGTTGCGCTTTTTTTTTTTCTCTGTGCTCAATGAGCGCTTTTGTGTGCACTCAGTTTCCATTGTGACCGCCACTCAGAGCTCGGCTTCGCCAGAACAACAGCGCACCACCCAAAGTGATGACGCCGTGTTTTGCACGCACAGCAACAACAAAAAAAGCATTTTAAATTGATTGCTGAGCTTTTGTTTTTTCTAAAGCAGCTTTCCACGCATGCTTTTTTTTTTTTTCCTAAGATGATACCAACAACCTTGATTTTCCGTAACACCGTGGAATCTTCTGGATGTATCAATGCATGATCTCTGACACATTGCGTGGCCCAACGAGATCGGGAGACTTCTTGCTCTCAGAGGAAGCCACGTTTCACTGGACCTTGCAGCATTTTCCATCCAGATTCATTTTGGCTCACTTGGTTTCGGTGTTTGGAATTTGGCTTTTTGATCCGATCGTGACCGACGAAATGCAAATAAGCGCTGCAGGCCGGCACCGTATTTTGTGTTTTTTGTTCTTGTAAAGTGTCCTTGGGTGTCTTGAAAGGCGCTTATAAATAAAATGTATTATGATGATTATTATTACTGTCGAAGGCCTCACAAAGAGTCCACAGATCATTTTTTCAAAGGGGTCTTTCATAATTGTTCCTTTTATTTCTTCAACACGAATGGCAATCAGCACACATCCATGATACGTCGAATGGAGCTGATTTTGCTCACGCTGCTCAGGCCGCTCTCGCGCAGGCTCCTGTGCTCGCCGGGTCTCACGTAGATGACACGTCCCCGGAAGTTGGGCTGCTCAAAGAGCAGCCAGTGGCCTTCCAGCACGGTGCACGACTGGCAGTCGGACATGTAGAGGCGGTCCTGCAGGGACTCGCAGTCCTCCAGCAGCTCCTGCATCTGCCCGCCGAAATTCTCCAACTCGTAGATCTTCACCCTGAACTGTCCCCTGTGCTGTCGGACCCAAAGTAGATGCGACGCCGTGTGACGTCTCGGTCGACAATCACCGACTCGCAGCCTCCCCCCGGCCGGGAAGGCGGACTTACCATCGGGATCAGACGGCAAGAGCGAACGGTGTCCAGTGCCACGGCCCCGACGCCGGTCACGCTGCCGACCCGCGCCAGGTCGGGGTACTCGCCCTTCTTCAGGAAAACCTGGTTGCCGACGAAGTTGGAGCGGTCGTACAGGACGAAGCAGCCGTTCTCCACCCGGCAAGAGCTGCAGCGGCTCATGTGCAGGTGGATGTCGGAGCAGTCGCTGCTGCACTCGTAAGAGCGGCCCTGGAAGTTCTTCTCCTCGAACAAGATGATCTGCGGAGGTGGGGGGAGACACAAAGCACCGAGGATGAAAAAGTTTGGCCGGCCGTCGCCGAGCGATGACGAACGGGTGGCGGCGACGGCGCGGCTGTTACCCTGCCCATGGTGACGCTTGGAGTTGTTGCACCCATGCCAACAAACCCGGGGCCTTTTATAGTGACCCTCGGCCTCAGAGAACCTTGGGCACCTTTGTGCGAAAAAGCTCATGACTCGTCAAAAGTGCAGCGGGCCTTGCATTCTTTGGCCGGCCGCGGCAGCCGCTATTGTACGCCGGCTGCACTTTGGAGAGGGAATGCAAGCTCATCACAGAAGCTCCGTGCTCCTCAGATGACCTCTTCCCAACTGTACAGCGCGCGCGTCCTCTATGGAGGAGTTTCCAGCCCGCTTGAGGCCTTTTGTGTCGGGCCACCACATTGATCTCCAGAGTTGGATTTTTTTTTTTTGCAGCAGCATTAAACATCCGAGTGTAACAAAAGCCACGTTCTGACATACAGTACGGGGAAGTCTCTCAATCCTATAGTGATGCTAGCGGGCACACAATATAGAGTGATGACTCCAGGGCTTCAGCACCAGGCCCGCCAGATGTATAAAAAGGGGACCAGGCTTGATGCCCAAGCTGTACATCTGCAGTCACCTCACCAATACCATGACCATGGGAAGGGTAAGTGAGAAACGGCGCCGCCATGTGGATTCAAAGGGGGCAACGGGACGACTTGACGACGGGCCCGTCGGCGCCTTTCCGCCGCTGTTTTTGACAGATCATCTTCTACGAGGACCGCAACTTCCAGGGTCGCTCCTACGAGACCAGCAGCGACTGCCCCGAGTTGACCACCTACCTGAGCAGGTGCAACTCCTGCCGGGTGGAGAGCGGCCTCTTCATGGTCTATGAGAAGCCCAACTTCAAGGGCCACCAGGTGCTGGTCAGGAGGGGCGAGTATCCCGACAGCCAGCGTCTGATGGGAATTAATATGAGCGACTGCATCAGATCCTCTCGTATGATCCCGTTGGTAGGTGCTCGCGTGACCGCAAGCGAGATGCGTGGGTGCCTCGAGGGCGCCGCTTGCCGGAGTGGCCCGTCGAGGCAGGTGGTCAACTGAGGGGTTGGCTTGAGGAACCGATTGGTTGGATAGTTGATGAGGCAATTGCGTGGTTGCTTCTTTACTTTGTTGATCGGTGAGTTGGTAGGAGGACCGAATCCGGTCCAAGTACTGCCAAAGTAGAGCCGATAAAATACATTGCAGCGCAAAAGGAAACGCAAAACGTTTTCTGAATGCAGAAGTTGAGATAAGATAAGATAAGATATCCTTTATTTGTCCCTCAATGGGAAAATTTACAGTCAGACTTCAGAAAAAGAAACCACAAGGTAGGGAGAGGGAAAAACAAGGAAGAAAAACAAATACTAGTAATACGAATTGCTTCTCAGGTGTTGGTGTAGAGTTAGCCTTTGCTGTCCTAACTAGCCTGAACTGATGACACCTGGTTTGGCTGAGAGGCAAAACATTTTCCAGATTACCTGGCCAGTCCATTTGCAAGCGATCAAATGCCCCGAGGATGAAATGAAATGAGAATATTCCAAGGCAGGAGGTAGTTGGCATTGGTCGGACGTCTGTCAAAATGACGTGCTCGCTCCCACAGCGGCGCCAACGTTGTGAACGGACCACCGACAACAACCACAACAACAAAAAAAGCGACATTCGCCGATGCTGAAAACGGAAGAGAACCTTGATGTGATTTGAGATTTGACAAAGAATTTGGGAAACGGCTGGCCATGAATCGGGAATATCTTGCTTCACTTAATCATTTAAAAAAAATATCCAGACTACTTGGACAAAGTCAAGAGCAGAAAGTAGAGACATTTCTTTTCAAATGTAACGAAAAAAGGCATCAAAAAGTCAAGTGCGGATACCTGAAAAATTGACGGAAGAACAGAAACAGTATTTGTACAGTCATACATTTATATTTAGAGGGAAGAAATTTCATCTGTGCTGTATGTAACACATACAGTACATTTGACAATAAAGTTTTATCCAATCCAATCCAATACCTCGGTTTTCGACCATAATCCGTTCCAGAAGGCTGTTCGAAAACCGATTTGTTCGAAATCCGAAACCACGCTCTTTAAAAAAAAAAAAAAAAAACTTTATTGAACAGGTCTGCTCACAACGGAAGCGTCACTTCCTCATGTAAGGAAGGCGAGAGGCGTCAAGTGGCGCATTCAAGTGTGCTCAGTTTGGTCGCGAACCGCTATTCGGTCGTCATCCGAGGCATAAATACTCGAAATTTTTGGTCGAAAACCAATTTGATCGAGAACAGTGACGTTTGAAAACCGTGGTTTGACTGTACTTTGTTACTTCCCATCAGGGGTGTGGTGACCACGGGGAACCTTTCCCGAACGGCCGGTGTATTTTCAGGCCGGTTATCATGCCCCTCCCCCCGTCATCGACTCCGTTTTTTGGGCGGACGACGGCTCGCCGACGACAAATTTCCAGCGCCCGACGGTTGAACGACATTCCCCCCGCCGCTGATTATTTTTCGATGCACGATAGCCGCACGTGGGTGATAACCTTTCGCGTTGCGATCCCGACCTGATCGCTGCCGCTTGCCCCACAGCACAGAGGACCGTTCCGGGTGAGGATCTACGAGAAGGAGAACTTTGGAGGCCAGATGCACGAGCTGACCGACGACTGCGACAACGTGGACCGTCTGCGCATGTCCGACTGTCAGTCCTGCAACGTGATGGAGGGCCACTGGCTGATGTTTGAGCAGCCCAACTTCCGGGGGAGGATGCTGTACCTGAAGCCCGGCGAGCACCGCAACCTCCGCGAGCTGGGAGCCAGCAGCATCATCCGACTGAGCTCCATCCGCCGCATCACAGACACCTGTTAGCTTCCTCTCTCAGTTGTTGAATAAAGCAAGTTGAAATTTGAATCTCTGAAATCGGCTTGTCATTCGAGTCAAGACACCTTTCTTGGTCAGGTAGCTCACTCGTTAGCATAGCGTCCCAAAAGGGATCTTTCATTGGAGGAGATTGCGCTTGAGTTGTTTTCTCCTCTCGCAGTCCCCAAAACGTTAGCATGTTAGCTTCCTTGAGGACAGAAACGCGACTGCTCTGTTTGTCTGAGAAGGTGGTTCGCCTCTCATTCCAGAAGGCGTCATCAGTTCATCCGACAAGGCCGACCTCGATGCAGAGCGGTCCGGTTGCGATTGACTCAATGCCCTGAAAAGTGTCCATTGGCGTGACCATGAGATCTGGCGACCGATCCACTGTTTGTCTCGAAGTCCCCTAATGTCGGATGGCGACCAGTCCATTGTCTGTACATGTGGTCGGTGACCCGCTCCATTTTGTTTATGGGTGCCCTGAAATGAACCGGCGACCGGTCCTGTCATTTGAGGTTTCAAAATCGAAGCCCAAACACGAGACCACGACACGCGCTGAGCGCTATTTTGATTCTTGCATTTGAAGTTCCAGTGGTTCTGGAATATTCCGTCAAAGGACACAATGCCAATGAAGCCGGACAGCCAAATTGTTTTGCTAAGGCTGAAATGAATTTGCGATCGTTCCAGCGCCCTATTTTGCGCTTGGACCGATGACGAAAGCGTTTTGGCCGGCCCAAAGCAACTCTCAGCATTCACAAGTTTGCAACTTCTCGTTTGTTTTTGTTCCGCCCCGTCGACAGCCAGTTCATGTGTGAGCACACAGACAACAAAAGATTTTTGGGGGTTTTGTTTTGTTTTCTTTTGTTTTGGTTTTTTTTGCCACCCACCCTGTCCCCCATCAAGGGGCACCGCTGCCCCTCTTGTACCAGCACAACTTTTGATAGCAGCTGATCATCGCAGAGGAACAAAAGGCCATCAAACGGCACCGGGCCCATTCTGCTGATATGCAAATCCGCCTCATCTGGGTATCAAAGGCTCGCCTCACTCTGCACATTTTGCTAATCGATAAATACTTTGACGGGGGCTTCGGCAAGGACTGAGCATCGCCGAGCATCACCATGGGGAAGGTGAGACCAAACGCAGTCGCGGGGAAAGCCGTTTCAGCCTTGACTTGATATTCTGTGTCCGTGATGTCCTCGTTTCGTGACCAGCGAGACCATTCGACACACTCGCAGCATTTCAAGTAAACGCTCCGAGGGCCGACTCGCAGAGACTCAGTGTCGCTTGGCTCTCTTTGCCCCAAAGATCACCTTCTACGAGGAGAAGAAATTCCAGGGCCGCTGCTACAACTGCAGTAGCGACTGCGCCGACCTGCACTCCTACTTCACCCGCTGCAGCTCCATCCGGGTGGAGAGCGGCGTGTGGGTGATCTACGAGAGGCCCAACTACAAAGGCTTCCAGTACATCCTCTGCCCGGGCGAGTACGCCGACAACCAGCAGTGGATGGCCTTCAGCGACAGCGTCAAATCCTGCCGCGCCATCAAGAACGTAAGAGTCGACTCTTTTCAACTCCGCCGCTCCGACATTTGCCCCGATTTCAAACGCCTTGACATGCTTTAGGGTTTCGAGGCGACTCCCAAGTTGACTTAGCAAAGGCAACGTTATTTACAGCCAGCGGGTTAGTGTCCGGTCAACGCTCGGCAGAGCTTGAGAGAGTGCCGCTCAACTGGCGACTCGTTCATTTGAGCGACGGTCTTCTCCAAATCTGGTCTTTCCCTTCAAGGGAAGTCTTTGTCCGTTGTGCAACATTTGTACAAGCCCTGCAGAGTTGCCCCAACATCCCCTTACAGAGGACCGAGAGAAAGCCCGCGGTCACAAGAATGATCTCGTTCCTTTTTATAAGATAAGATCAGATAAGAAAACTTTATTAGTCTCGCAATGGCGAAATTCCCAATTCACAGCAGCAAAGTTACAAAAGGAAGAAGTAGAACAACAAAATATAGGAGCTGCTGGAAAGGCAGCCACTCTCGCGGCGCCATCTTGAAGTCAAAATAACAAAAATAACACAACACAACCCAAAAGACGCAGACAGTCGTGCAATCTTAATCACTTTTCCTGCATCCACTTTGTTGTCTGAAGCAGTTATCGATGAAAGAGGAGAGGATCAAAGTGTCCTTTCACCAGCGGATCAGAGACGTCATGCTGAAAATGTGCACACGTCTGCTACAAGCTCCGTTTTGAAAGCAAACACGAAGCTGTCGCGCCCGCTGACGAAAAGAGAGATTGGCTCACATCTCCTGTCCCACGTCAATCCGCTTCAATTCCAAGCCGCGACTCCCACTTCCACATCCGCATTTTTTTGTTTGTTCTTGTCTTTAATCTTCCTCTGGATGACTCGAACGTCAAAAGTACGGCGTGAGATGCGACTCGAGACGGCGTGACCGCCTTGCTTTCCCTGTGCTGGCAGGTTTACGGCAACGCGTGGAAGCTGAGGCTGTACGAAAGGCCCAACTTCGGCGGGCAGATGGTGGAATGCACCGACGACTGCCCCTCGGTGTACGACGCCTACAAGGTGCGCGAGGCCTACTCCTGCGTGGTGAGCGACGGCGCCTGGGTCTTCTACGACCTGCCTAACTACAGGGGGCATCAGTACCTCCTGGAGCAGGGCGAGTATCGGCAGCACGCCGACTGGGCCGCCTCCTCTCCCGGCATCGGCTCCTTCCGCAGGATCACCGAGTTTTAGTTTTCTCTCCCAATGCATCAATAAATGATCAACTGAGTCACAGTCTTTGCTCTTTTTTTTTTGCTCTTTCGGCCGCTTCGCATGCACGTCGGGAAAACGTTTGAAACTCCTTTGGGCTCTGGGGACTCCGATACAGCTTTTGCATAGCGCCGCTGGATGCTCATCATAATTGCACAGCATTTGGCTGTAGAGCCAATCAAAATTTCCTCTCGGGTTTTCTGAAATCAACAAAATACAAAAGGACTCACACTCTGTAATCAAGCCGTAGAGGTACTTGTGTTCAAAAGAGACGCTGATACTGTACTGTACTGATTTAACTCCTGCGCTTATGGAAAAGTACAAAAGTGCAGACTGAGATGCGACTGCAAAAGTTGATTTTTTTTTTGGGGGGGGGGGACTAGTTTTGATGACTTGGCACCAGACACACACCCCAACAAAAACATACAATGTAGTGACTCCTACATACATAATTCACCACCAACTGCAAAACGTGTGAATGCAATGTTTTCATATGCTTGTCAGAGAGTTCACGATGATTTGGTGACGGGGTAGAAATAATTGCAGTCCCTTTAAGGACCGCCATGTTAGTCTACTTGTTTCTATGGAAACTGACTTTTGGCGGGTCTCGTTTTGGCGCGGGGAGTTTTTTTGGTGTGCTAAAAAAAAAAAAAAAAAAGACACACTCTCTCGGAGCGCGAACGTGAGAAATTGTCGCTTTCTTCGAGTTTCTACAATTTCCACAACAAAATCGTTTCAATAATTTGCCTCGTGCTCACACTTATGATAAAAGTGGAGAATGACTGCTTCATATGACCCCCAAGATCTCAGATAATCAACGAGGACATGAAACCGCAGCTGATTTGAGCTCTCTCTGAGCAACGCATATCTCCGTTGGAAATGTTTGACACGTCTTTGAAACGGCTTCGAACGATGACATCAAGCCGCCTGTGCTTTGCGTTGAATGCAAACGATCGCGAGATGAGAAAGAAAAGCAAAACCTGAAGCACATTTCCAAATAGGGAGCTTTTCGGAGTAACGTCCCGCCTGACTTCTTGTTTGTTTGTTTGTTTGTTTGTTTGTTTGTTTGTTTGTTTGTTTGTTTGTTTGTTTGTTTGTTTTTTGCCAGCACGCTCTGCTGCACACACTTGCTTAAAGTTTGCAGTGTCCAGGGGGGGATCGAGAGTCACGGCTCGTCAACATTGTGAAAAATATCCCAATCACAGTTCTCTCGCTGGTTCAATTTTGCCATGACCGAACAAGTGAAAAATTTAAAAAAACGACTTTTGTTCACTGGCGTGGAAGAGCTTTGTTTACACGCACTTGAGCGTATGGCAAAGCGAGCGATCCGGATCCGTCGGATACCAACGGGGCGTCGCGTTAGAAACAACAAATGACACTCCTGTGCCGCCGTCGGCTTGGCACAGTTTTGTGCAAGAAATCCAATCCTTTTCCAGAGTCAGGGCAGCATTCATGGAAAACGTCCCTCTCAACACATAGAAAGGCCAAATGCAGCCTCAGCGAGCGCAAACTTAACGGGCGGCTCATTTGAATGACAAAGGTTCCACTGGCATTGCGTTTCATCAGCGTTTATATAAAAGTGGAGCCGCTGTAAGGCGGAGCCAATGAAGGCTTTTTGATTCGACGGGGCTGAGAGGAAGCGCGCCGTGATCATGGAGCGTACCGGCAAGGTGGGTACAGAGCGGACTGTCGATGCCGAGACCGATTTAGACTGATAGGCCCATTTTAGCCCGCACAAAATATAGAGCAGTGAATGCAATATTCAATCTTTTCTATCCAGTTTCAGGGTCATTCCGGGATTGGAACACAATTTAAACAGCAACATTTTTGAAAAATGGGACGTTTATTTACAAATTTCTCAATAGCAATTCCAATCCGAAATGGCTTGACGTTGCCCTAAATGTATTTTTGATGCTGGGTTAAAAAAATTAATTAAAATAAAAAGTAATTTTTAAATTTTTTTTTAAATCTTAAAATTTTTTTAAAGAGACTTTTTTTTTTTTCAATTTTGAAGTTGGCGGCACGGTGGTCAACTGGTTAGCACGTTGGTCTCAAAGTGCAGAGGTTGTGGGTTCGATTCCGGCTCCAGCCTTCCTTGTGTGGGGCTTGCATGTTCTCCCCGTGCCTGTGCGGGTTTTCTCCGGGTGCCCCGCTTTCCTCCCACATTCCAAAAACATGCATGGCAGGTTAAAGGGACACTGTCGAGTGTGTGATTGTGAGCGCAAAGGGTTGTTCGTCTGCGATTGGCTGGCAACCAGTTCGGGGTGTCTCCTCCTGCCTACTGCCCAAAGCTGGAATAGGCTCCAGCACGCCTGCGACCCTCCCGAGGATAAAGCGGCTCAGAAAATGGATGGATGGATGAATGAAAAAATAAAGAACTCAAATATTCACGTACCTTTTTCAAATAGCACGAGTAACCCGGTCGGAGGTATGAACCTGCTGATGTCATTTCTGATCAGTCACATTGCTCACTTTTTTTTTTTATCCCCTCTCTGTTGAGAGACGCAACTTCAGTGTGATTTGCGACGACTTTTGTCTGTGAAAAAACTCCACGTTTTCATTTTAGCCGAAATTCCCAATGGCCACCCCGCCCCCGATGGGAAGAAACAAAGTACAAATACTTTTACTGTACATGAGTCGTTTTTTTCAGGTATTAGATTATATTATATTAGATTAGATTAGATTAGATTAGATTAGATTAGATTAGATTAGATTAGATTAGATTAGAAAACCTTTATTAGGCTCTCAATGGAGAAATTCCCATTTCACAGCAGCAAAGTTATGAAAGGAAGAAGTAGAACAACAAAATATAGGAGCTGCTGGAAAGGCAGCCACTCACGTGGCGCCATTTTGAAGTCAAAATAACAAAAAAAACTTGACGTGAATATTAATCTTTTGGATGACTTTTTACCGTGATTTAAAACATTTGTTGCATTCAACCGAAACCGCGCAAGTCATCATCTAAACAAATGGACTTGTTTTTTTTTAAATTAATTTAATATGTGAGCGCAAGGCTATTTTCTGCTTGCAGATATTCTTCTACGAGGACAAGAACTACCAGGGCCGCTACTTTGAATCCAGCAGCGACTGTCCCGATCTCAGCTCCCACGTGAGCCGCTGCAATTCCATTCGGGTGGAAGGCGGCACCTGGGTGCTCTACGAGAGACCCCAGTACCTGGGCTACCAGTATGTGCTGGTGCAGGCCGAGTACCCAAACTCCCAAAGCTGGAACGGCTTCAACGACACCATCCGCTCTTGCCGCCTGATCAGACACGTAAGTCCTGCAAAACCGGGGTCTCGAGGTTGGCAGTCGGCAGAGTCATGGTCATCCGCAAAGGATGACTGGAGACAAGTGGACTGTTGTTGGCCCTTGAGGTTGTTTCACCTTGAATGTAAAACGATTCTTCGGTTGTAAATCTGAAGTGTGGGGTTCCCCTGTTGATGTCTCTGGTTGGTGTTGATTTGAGGAAACGGCTGAGGTGGGACCCCAAATGAAATTGAGGACCTCTCCTCTGCATCCAACCTCTTCATCGGTGCTCTGAAGCTTCAGTGGAAATAGATGGCGTTTTTTTTCCTCTGGGCAAATGTTTCTTCAAAGACTGACAAAAAAATTTCTTCTCATTTGGAGTTGAAAATGTGTCGACGCTTGGATTACTCTTTCTACTTGAAATTTAGTAAACAATTCATTTTGTGCGCCCCAGCCTCCCAGTAGACACAGGATTCGCATCTACGAACGAGCAGATTTCGAGGGCCAAATGATGGAGTTCAGCGAGGACCAGCCCAACCTTCAAGACCGCTGGCGCTATCGGGACGTACACTCGGCTCACGTCCAAGATGGCATCTGGGTCTTCTACGAGCAGCCCAACTACAGGGGGCGCCAGTACCTGCTGGAGAAGGCCGAATACAGGCGCCACGCCGAGTGGGGGGCCCTCCACCCGACTGTGGGCTCCATGAGACGCGTCGTGGACTATTAAACCAGCACGCCCACGCAAAGCGCGCTCCCATTCTTCTCCATGTATTCCTTCCCTTGAAATCCCCCCGCAATAAATGCACAAGCTCATCCGGGGTGTTTTAATTTCTTGTTTCTTCTTCTTTATATGCAACAAATGCATCATGATTTAAGTACCGTTTCATATTTTCCTATATTTATGCGCATTGTTAATGCTCAAACTGTGGACAGTGACATATGTCCAATAAATACATCATTTTAGGAAATAAAACGTTCTCCTTTTATGACGAAATTGTTGGTTCGCACTCCATACCGACAGGTGGCAGTAATGCCACCTAGACGTTATGTGCAAAGCGCCTATAAACATCAAGCGAAGAAGAAAATACGCGCTTCGCTGCAAAATGTCAGCGGAGGTTCTTGGTTAGTCAAGTGTCGAGTGGTGGCGGCTTGTCTTGTTTTCCTCGCGCTTATGGCGATTCCCCGGAAAAGAATTCGAGCCAGTCTTGCCGACCGAAGCTCACCGGCTAGCGTCCCTACGGGTAACAAGCCGAGTGAAGCCAACGAGGCTGGCTGTGCTTTTGTGGAGGGTGCCGTACTTCGCATCACCATGAAAAACTTCCTGTAAGTTACTCGTCATAAATTGTACGCTCCGAATCAAGTCAACATGGCTTGGATGTCTCAACTGCCACAAGGGAGCAACAAATACCGCGACGCGTGTCGTTGTTACCCAGTTAGCATTCTATCAACTGGCTCAGTAATATTCCCACTTTCCAGTCAGGATCCCGTCAGATTTTCTTTCTTTTTTTATATTGTTGTTTATTTGGGACAATCTATTTACAATGGAATTGAGCACAGTGCAAAACATCCTTCATAATAATCATGAGTCTCGACAGTATGTAAGGTACCTAAATGTGGTACTTGAGTAAAAGTACACGTATCTTGACATATATCGACTTTGGTAGAAAACTCACTCTGTAGAATTTTACTTTCGTAAAGTCTGAACTTATGTGACATTTGCTGTACTTGAAAATCAAATGTAGTGTTCGGACATGAAACGTGCAGTGTTGCCTTGACATCAGAAATCGTCATAGCTTTGATTAGTTCGAAAAGAAATCTTGCATTGAACCAATAATAAATAATTAATGCATCGAGTATATGTGACATGGGTTCGCATTCATAATGCCAACCAAAATTACGATGTAGCCCGCAACAGAAATGGGAGTTTGACACCCCTGTCCAGGGGGTGACTCCACAAGGGGGCGCCATTACCCAGGCGCCATTGACTGACTTTTCACGCAATAGAATATCAATTTCAAACAGAACAATAGAAAACCGTTTTACGCAACATTTTTTCCCCCAAAACTGTTGTGGTGTGGAGGAAAATTCCACACAATCACGAGGATCATATTAACCCCAAACCCAATCCTAACTCCCAACAGGAAGCTCAGGGCTGGAACTTCAGAAATGTGGCACTGATGTCTGTCTCCGCCATGGCAATGCCATCAATTTGATCATGCATACTCACAAAAAAACTGCTCAGATTTGATGTAAAACGTGTGATGACTGAGAATGTAAATGTAAAGCAATAACACTCAAATGTATAATTATTATTATTGTTATTATTATTACTGTATAACGTAATAATGACATGTGCACATTTTGAACATGACGTCTGTGATCCACTGCTGAAAGGACACTTTGATACTCTCCTGTTTCATCTAATACTGCTTCAAACAACAAAGCGTATGAGGGAAAAGTGGTTAGGGTTGCACAACTTTCCGTGTTTTGTGTTGTGTGTTGTGTTTATTATTGACTTTATGTTAACTGTTTTGTAAAGCGCTTTGTTACAGCTGCAGCTGTTGTGAAAGCGCTCTATAAATCAGGATGGATTGTATTGTATTGCATAACTCTTTTGCAGTTT
>CAAKHF010024205.1:21170-38076 GCA_901007745.1 Hippocampus kuda | reverse complement strand
AGCACGGTGTGTAAGTGCTGACATGGCCCCTAAACACACACACACACACACACACACACACACACACACACACACACACACTGAAAATGCCTCCCAAGACAATGCCTTAAAAATGTACACACAGCACATCATGCAAATGTTTGCACATGTTTTACACAACAAGAAGCTCAAAGTAACTTTGACTACATTGGATCCAAGTGCCTTCATTCTAATGAACGTCATCATGTCCCCTAATTTGTTGAGTGCTACCTGATTATTCACTTTTGGGAGTCGGCAATAGTTGCAAATTTATTCTAGCAGCCCGAGGCATTTGTGTCACATTTTCCAATGTGGACACTGGTCCTGTGCAGTGTGGAGTGTATCACTTCCTGTTTGGCTCTCTTGTCGCGAAGGTTTGCAAGATAGCACGAGGACCAAGCGCAATGAAGCTCATGGAAGGAGTTTTCATACGACATCTCAAGCTTTTCCTAACTACAATGACTCATTTTTGTTGTAATTATCATTGTTATTATTATTATTATTATGGAGTGAGCTCTCTTTCACAGAGGACCACATCAAGGATAGTTTAGAAATGAATTATTCCAGTGGGATACACTTTCATGGGAGAAGGCCAGCATTGACAATAAATGCGAGGGCCAAGGTTTGGCCAGTGGTAGGACTGACAGGCTGCTAAGTACAGTGATACGTTGCCAGTGATGCACAACTTTCTCCACTTCAGAGGCCTTTGTGTTTTGTATTCATTTTTATTTATTTTTAGAAATGGATCCCTGAAAAAAGCCAGTCTTCTAAAGACAAAGAAAGGCCTTCCATTACAGCCGTGGTAAAATTTGTGTCTTTTGTAAACAAAGCAGAGCACAGTCAAGAGTACTGACTGACAATCACAAAAAAGCAACATCAATATTTCAAACCTGAAAACTTTGCGAGAAAAGACTGAGCGGGTAAAGGAAAATGTCATACAAGGGCGAATGGAAAAAACAAAAACAAAACACGTTTAATATTAAAAGGGAACATGCCCATCCCCTCGTAGGGCACAGGGCAAAGCAACCTGACTCACGACTCGAAGTCGTGATATTTTGACTTTATGTTACTGCTCAGGCAATTTCTGCAAATAGTTGCGCCCGCTCTAACAGATGCCATGTTGAAGTCATCTACTTCAAGAAATAAGTGTCTCTTTCTACTCTTCGTCAATTCTACCTACCAGTACATTAAAATTCAGAGTAAGTATATCAATGGAACACAAGCTCCAAAAAAAATCTGAATTTTATTCACACTTAAGTCACTCAGCAGCACAAATGGCACATCCAAAAATAAGAGCAAATATGAACTTCCATCATTAATAGAAAAAAGCAAAAAGTGGGAAAAGCGCTAAGAAGCATGAAAGCAAAAATTGCAGCACTGCCAACTGTGACAAAATGTCCGTATTTTTAGGTAAATCATTGACGCCAACTCGTTATGTCCATGATATCTATTGTTTATTTTGTTTTATTTTCATGCTTTATAAAACATTTCTGTCTGAATTTTGGGGGGCTTGAAACGGATTAGGGCATTTACATGGAAAACGCGTCTCTACTTGCAAAAATTTCTCGCTAAATAATTTCTTCCAGAACCAATTCATTTCGTGAAACGTAGTGTCCACTCAAACGTTTCAAGGTGTGCGGAATTGGTATAAAACTGTGAACAGTTAACTCATTGGAAAATTCATAAACAGTAAACATGATGTTGGTGAGTTGAAGAGGAGCTAAGAATGGAGAGAAACGCGACACTTCTGGTATCGGGAACATCTGGGGAAAATCGAGGGGAAAAGCTACAGTTTATAGGCTGAACTGGACGGTTTGTGTTGTCTTGCTTGTTAAGTTTGTGGGTGTTTATTGTCAGTGTTAGCGAGTGCTGTACTGAATGCATGTTTGTAGCGTGTCGTGTATATGAGGTTGATACACTGCTTGGTATTCAACCTCGGTATGTTGATGACACTGTCATCCTACGTGTGCTTCAGCCAGTTGCAGAGCAACCCGAGGCATTGATTATTAAGGGGGCTGACCGCTCTACCCGACGGATGCGGCACAATACATCGTCACGAGGGAGCACCATCCGTTGCCCTGACAACACCAGCGCCTGTCAACACCTCTGTCTTAATAGTGACAAATTGTACTTATTACATCAATGTTAACCCCCCCCCCCCGAACACCCCCATCCCAAAATCCCCTCAGACGAAGATATTTAGTCATTTGCTCATTTGATCAAATTGTGTCAGCATAATTAGTGGGAAGTTGGAACAGAGCCCTATTAAAAAGTAAGGCCTCAGACGCATTGTCCAGACTCATCCTCTGGCCAATTACACATCATGCAACTCTCCTTATGGATGGGGGGTTGTGGGAGGGGCAAAGGGCTTTTGAAGTGCACTGAGTATTTGAAATGTCGTGATTTGGTATTTGCGTGAACATGGATCAATCATCATGATGTGATAAGATCAAACTGACATCCATATTACCTTCAAACAGGGATGGGCAACTGGCTGCCTGCGGGCTGCACATGTCCTCTCACCACACTCTGAGAGGCCCCTTGATTAATTAAAAAAAAATAATAATAATTTGGGGTTTTTTTTTCACAAACCCAAACAATAGTTGAAAAAATACTGAAAAACATTCAATACACTTTCCACAAAAACATCCCGGAAAAAAAAAAAATTAATTGTGAGCCCCTAAGTACAATTTGCTTTCCAGAATCAACTCCCTTCAGGGTTTTGACTGCGTGAAATGTACGCAAAGTTATAATGGCCCCTGTCCCTTTGGCATGTGTTTGACAGTGTGTCAACACATTTTAATTTGAACAGAGCCACCGTTGTCGAGATGTGTTCCAAATTCTCAGGCTGTATTATACAGCTACTTTTAAAACAAGGTCTCCTTTTCTTTTTCCATAGTTGTGCTGATGCTCTCCTCATCTCACTCCATTGGCCTGCATGGCAACATGCTGTTTAATGGCACTGGGCTTGTGCGGGGATTACTGGATTGCTAACCTCATCAAAGACATAAACAAGGACATGACTCTTAAACCTGGGAGAGCCAACTTTCACTTTCAGCAGTTTTGCGCTAAGAGCACGTGTTTGTGTGTGCTCAGCAAAGTGCAAGACATTAGTGTGAAACTAATCCGCTCTCCAGTTCCTCTGATATTAGGTTATTGCCGCGATGACATAAATCTGCAACTCTCGTATTCCGGGGATGCCAGAAAACACAGTGTACCCGATGACAATGGCAGTAATATGAACACGACTGCTGCTTAACAATATTAGAATGTTTATCTGTGGTCATTTTATCAAGACAGCCTCTTTCCAGAAGTGCACAGAGGGTATCTTCAATGAATCTTTAATTGATCATAAAGACAGTTCTGTGTTTTGTTGTTTGGATTTGACTAAAGAATGAAAAAAGCCACGCCAAAAAACTTTGAAATGCTCTCATTCAGCAGTTGCAATAATCCCATTGCTGTCGTCAAGCAAATCTCAGTGACCAGTCCCAGTACAAATCTGATATGGTGGAGGGGCGGTCTCATGATTTATTTACAACGACATCCCTCACTTGCTCGCTTGTTTATTAAATATGAATCGTTCATGGCAGTTGGACATTTTTTGCATGGATTACAACGCAGCAATAATTTATGATAAATGAGAGCCCATTTTCAATATAAAGAAGTGGTTCTATAACACCACTTGTCATAATAGTTTCCACTCTAAATTACGCCAACATTTTATGTGTTTGTGGGTGTGTGCATCCGTGTGTGTTTGGGGAGTGGGGAGGGGAAATGGAATCTTTGTATCTGTGTAATACAACTCAAAATTAACATCTTCAAATGTTTCGTAGCAGACAGTAGTGGCTTTGTTGCTTACTCTTTCTGATAATGTGTGTTGAGAGTTATTTCCAGTGCTTGTCCAAACTTTGCTTGGCACCAAAATGATCGGCCAGTATTTATTTGAGGATGTTTCACAAAAGGTTTGTTTGTTAATTTTGGTGTAAATGGGGAAGTCAAGTCAAAAGTCAACTTTACAACACCGGCACCGGTCCGTGGGTCATATGGTATCGAGCCGCACACAGAGACTGAATAACTTACATGACTTCCGTTTTATTCATTTCGGACTCTGAAATGTGACAGTATGTCACTCTTGACGCAGGTCAAGGAGCGCGTCTCGGTCACGTGATAGGTTCCCGCTGAAATGAAACCCTTGAGCGAACAAAATGTATTTGGGAAGGGGAAAAGGCCCAGCCTACGACTTTCAAGAAAAAGAAGGCTAAATTTAATAGACAGTATCAGAAGTCCTACTTAATTAAAATACAGATTCATCGTCTGCATAACATGCTGCTATGGTGAGTCGTATTTTTCATGCACTTTGTATTTGTGGCGTATCTTATTTTGATGGCGCGTTGAAATGTTACCAGGGTGACCAGAATGTTTTGCGGCCAGATAGGACGTTCCTCGTGTCATGATTCATGTTTATTATGTTTAGAAAATACCACAGTTTTCATGCAGGTCATATAATGTTTTTTTGTTGTATTTATGCGTCGGACCTTAAAAGCCGGTCTCTGAAAATATTGTCTGACATTAAACCGGTCCGTGGGGCAAAAAAGGTTCGGGACCGCTGCTTTACAAGAATATGTTCTATATGATTAACATTGTAGAATATCAGTCAAGCGACAAAATCCACTCGTTTTTAGCCATCTCAGGAGGCGGCCATTTTGTCACTTACTGTCGACTGAAAATGACATCACACATAATGAAGGGCTCAGGTCCCTTGTATTATTATTGTCACTATATTTTAGAGTTAACTTCCTCTTTAAGCGTTCATTTGTCGTGCGTTCATTATTTTTTGTTTTGATTTCTCAAGAGTCAGGCCCCAATGTTAGGGCATTCGTTTTCAACATTTTTTCATATTAACACATACCCGAGGGGATACAAATCATAAGGAAGATGTTTATGGCAGCAGCTGCGAGATTGCAATGTTCTGAGCGAACTAAAAACCGCTTTAGCATTCAGGACACGCACACCGCTGGAGAGAACATGCAGGAGGCAGGAGAGGAAGTAGAATGAGCCAAAGAGGAACACAGAGGTTTTTGAGGGGAAAGAAGACACAGAGACTCTCTTAGCATTCTAGCATTAATGCCAAAAACCTCGCTTCAAACCAAGGACGCCTTCTTCAACACAGTGTCAATGGCAGCTCTTTCATTCTTGTGCATTGCTGAAATCTATTCACACAGCAGGTGCATTCACAGAAAGACACTTTTACAGGTGCAGGAGGCTTTTTGAATCCAATTTTAATCGTGCTTTCAAAGTGAACTTTAATCTCAAACCTGGATTATGCCTCAAGGCAAATCTTTTCAACACAGTCTAATGCGCACATCTCGTGCGCAAATCATGTCATGATTTTCCATTATTCAACTCGAGTACAGTGATGATTTAGGAATTTCGTGATTTATTTTAGCTCCTTTTATTGATCACCTTTATAATGTGCTGCAGGGGTTTTTTTTTCTGCTTTTACCTGAGTGCAAGGAGCCATTAGTGATGCAAGTTGTTGACAGAATCCAATTGATCACAGTCCATCTTATTTTTTTTCAGCCCCATCCCTCTCTCATTCTGTCATCACACAATAAACTGAGCTCGAATGTCTTAAAAAGAATACGGTTGCATCCAGGCGCTTGAGAAAATTGCGGTGGCTGGCAGCGGCTGCGGTGAAATACAATTTCGTCTCACTCAAGATGGATTCCTCTGTGAGATTTCGGAGGACCGGTACAGAAACAAAATGGAGAAGCCGGGAGGGAGGAGAGAAAAGAATGAGAGGAGCAGAATGGAGTGTACAGCTTCGCAATAGACACTTGTGTTTTGTTGTGGCCACTACATCGTGGTTAACTGCAGGAAAACGTCTTTACCTTTTAGCCCTTTTCATAATCGACTTGTTAAATATTGGGAGGCTTTTGCAGAGCAGAAATGAAACCTACACGCAGCCAGCAAGTTTGGAAAATTATATTGAGCCGTCTCTTTGCTTTTGTATCCCCCCCCTCCCCTGCTCCTCATGCTCTGAGAAGATGTCCTCCCACTATTGTCAGGAACGCTCACATGCACAAGTCCCGCCGGCACCTAAACACACACACGCTTGCACATGGTTAGAGCCTCGCTACTTGCCTCCACCTTCATAAATTTCACTTGCTCCGAGGATATTCCACTGCATGTAAACCAGTAAAAGCCCTTCAGGACATCAAATGCGAGAGATCTGTTGTCTATTCTATCTAGGTCAATGCTTACAATAGCTTTGCTATTCCTTCGCCTCTGCCACTTTGCTCTTTATCCACCCCCCCCACACACACACACACACAAACACACACATACCGCCCATTTGCTGAGCCCCACAAGGTTTCTTTTGTTTTGTACTTTTAATCATCAAAAATGTAAGCATAGTAAACATGCCTTTGCTTTTCTTCCATCCAAATTAGTCTCAAGCGGAGTATTAAAGAAAAACTTTTGCCGTTTGGCATAATTACAGTGGATTTTAATGCTTCTGATTAACATTTCATAGCTAATTGCTTTGGACTTTGTTGTTGCGAACATGCTGGTGTTGCATATGAAAATCGGAGCAGTAACACGTCCGTTTAGTGTGTGATAGTTTCATTTGTTATGTATCGGGGTTGACGTTATGCGACCGTAGGGCGCTTACATCTATTTTGTTAAGCTACACAGAAAACAGACCTGCTTGCACATGCATTTTTCATGGCAGCTTGAAGCACCTATCTGGGAAGCCATTTTGTCCCCAAAATCACAACAGTAAATATTAAAACTGCACCAGTCTGCAATCCGAATACAATACCGTGGACTGTATTTTGAAGGCATTCTACCTGCAGCAACTGCAGACCACTTCAGTAAATATTAACAGGTCTACTCTTTTTTTTTTTTAATAGACAAAAATAGTGCAAACACCCACTGCTCCCTTTTATCAACTAAAGTGAATCACCCAATTTTGATCTTGTTTTGCCCCCACAAAGCCTCAGTTCGGTCTACTTTTGTACAAAGTAGAAATCACCCTCGCTGCCTTCAATGTCTGAGGCGCAATCAAAACAACTCACTCAGAGGAATGTAATCTACAGTTGGAAACCCCTGTGTGCTCATGTGCGTGTGTGTGTGCATGTGTGTGCATGCGTGTGCGTTGCAGGACAAAGATATCTCATCACGCCAACAGGAGCCTTGTACATTTTGGACGTCCTGCCTGAGGATGGGCTGAATAACTACCGTTGCACCACACGTCACCGCTACACTGGGGAGACTCGACAGAGCAACAGCGCACGTCTCATTGTGTCAGGTCCGTATGAAGTCACGATACACTAGTAGAAAATAGACATCGTAATGACACTGTTATAGATTATATGGCAATATTAGAAGGTCACTGATACCACTACGTTGGAGGTAGAGACCTCTTAACGCATGATGTGCAGCAGCCATGGTTGCCATTTCCAAATTGTATTTCAAGTTTGACTTGAAATTTGACTTGAACTACATAACACATCATCATTTCGACAAGAACAATTCACAAATTTAGTCAGACAAACTTGAGTTTGTTGCAGCCGCATGTGTCCGTTCTCTATTCTCCCTTCTCCCTTCCTCCCATGTAATTCCCCCGAGCCCCACCAAGTCTTGAGAAAATTAGCTTGTAGTTTTGGTGTAATCCGGTGAACCGATAAGGGGACAAAGCGAGACTTGTAAGAAAACAAAGTGTCCTTGGCCTAATATTCAAGAATTTAGCGTTCTACAAGTAAAGCTTAAATGCAATATGACCGTAATGCTGCTCTCTGTATGTTAATAGCTCGCTGGCTCAGAAAGGCACCAATCCACAGTGCTTTTTTTGAATTTGGTTGTCACACACTTTCTCTTCCTCACCTACCACGTCATATACTTTCAAGGACAGAATCTTCACCCACAGAGTCACTATTGGATTCTTCTTCCCAATGCCGAGCGACATTCATAAAAAATTAACGCTAACGCTAAGCTCGCCTCTTTCCAGACCCCACCAATGCCGAGCCAGGCATCTTGGACGGCTTCGACCACCGCGACGTGATGATTAATCATCGGGTGGAGCTGCCCTGCAAGGCATCCGGCTACCCGTTCCCCAAGTACCGCTGGCTCAAGGACAACAGCCCGCTGGAGCCAGATAGTCGCTTCCGCCAGACCATCACGGGCTTACTGATAGAGAACACGCAGCCGAGCGACTCTGGGACATATGTTTGCGAAGTTTGGAACAGCTACGGCAACGCCGAGGTCATGGGCCGCCTGCATGTCAGACGTGAGACTTTTTCATTCTTATTAAGTTGCGTTGAACAAAAAACCTTCTTGAAGTTTGCTTCGAACCTCCTTTGTATCCTCAGAACCTTTGAAGGCGATGGTCAGCCCACGGAAGGTGAAAGGCAGCGTGGGCAGCAAGGTGTCTCTTTCATGTAGCGTGAGCGGCTCCGACGAGTACGAGTTGTCGTGGTACCGTAACGGAGAGATCATTTACCCCGGCAACAACGTCCGTTTCACCGGTCTCAACCGGGAGAATCTCATCATGGAAGGAATGTCAAAGAGTGATGGTGGGGCCTATCAGTGCTTTGCCAGGAAGGGCAAAATGTCTGCTCAGGACTTTGTGCAAGTCATCCTTGAAGGTAACAATTTGGCAATAAGCATTTGTATACATGCATACATCTGCAATATCACACACACACAAAAAAATCAATGGAAGGTTTACATCTCATCCACAGGGCACCATTAATGTCATTATCCCTGATGCCACAACCACATGCAAAAGCACAAGCGCATGCATGTAATGTGGTTACCTCAGCAGTGTTGCTCAGGCAACTGTCTCCTGCGGCCATGAAACTGTAAAAAGATTATCTATAATCATGTGCAGCAGACCCAGATTATCTGATAATAAATGGCAGATATTTCAAAATGCAGCTACACTCTTTGTTTGCCTAAAACCTCCGGAATGAAAATGGAATAAGTATGGCTGCCATCATGTCCCAAACCAAATGACAGAAATACATAAAACATATTCTGGTAATATGATAATATCATTCTGATAGTTTAAGGCTTCTACAAAGCTTGCTGATAAGCTGATCGTTTGAATCGGGTGTGTTGGAGTAGGGAGGGATCTAAAACAAGCAGGATTTGGCTCCGGAGAAAGCGGAGTTCCCTACCCCTGTTTTAGACCTTTGACACCTATCTCGAGGACTAGATGACAAAGTCCTAGACACAGTCCAAAATCTTTTGGGAAGTCTTTCCTGAAGAGAAGGGATCAATATATTATTTTCTTCCTTTAGCTGTACTGACTACGTGTCCCAATAGTATTGCGTCCAAAAACGGACTTGGGCTTAATTGATGATGATGATGATGATTCAAACAATGGCGGCATGGTTGAATGGTGGTTAGCCCATCAGCCTGGTTCTGCTTCAAATTTCAGCTCAGGCGGTCCTGTGTGGAGTTTGCATGTTCTCACTGTGCTTGCGTGGGGTTTTCTCGAAGGACTCCAGTTTTCTCCGGCATCCCAAAACATGCAAGAGCTCTCAAGAGGGAACCAAAGTCAAATTTTGTAAGGTGACTGTTTTTTTTTTAGTAGTTGTAAATCAAAGCAGATTTTAAAGACTGTCCAATAACGTACGCCTGAGAAAGCTGGGATCAACGATAAAATTTGTCAGCGCTTACTTGTTTCCATCCAATGAGTGACTGCCGTCTCACCAATGTGGCACAGTTCAGAAATGCCCTAGTTTTGTCAAATTGCACCTGCAGTGTGATTTTTATACTGTATAAAGAAAGGCAATACTCGCGATGGTAAATCTGTCCACGTTATAAATTAATCCAAAATAGAAGACTTTCTACCTGCGAGAGTCATAGGCGGCGATTATTTCTATCCACCCAGTGAGTATGATTGTACCTTGGTGATTGTGCCCTGAAATTACGTGTAGGCTGCCTCCATGTTTTATTCATCAGCGCATCCCCGTTGCGTCCTGTCGTCCTCCGCAGATGGTACGCCAAAGATCCTCGCCTCCTTCAGCGAAAAGGTGGTGAACCCGAACGAGCCCGTCTTCCTGGTATGCAACGTCAGGGGCACGCCGCCGCCTCGGTGCATGTGGTCTCTGGACGACGACCCGGTCATTAAAGACAGCCACCATCACCTGGGACACTCGGAGGCCCACGAGGGCCACGTGGTCAGCCAGCTCAACGTGACGCACACGCAGGTGCAGGACGGCGGCGTGTACCGGTGCACGTGCAGCAACTCGGCCGGCCTCGTGTACCACCAGGCTCGAATAAACGTAAGAGGTGCTTGTCAAATCAGCTCCTCCAAAAACAACAATACACATACCTGTCTGTCTGTCTGTCTGTCTGTCTGTCTGTCTGTCTGTCTGTCTGTCTGTCTGTCTGTCTGCCTGAATGCTGCACACATCTGAGCGTTGAGCAAGAGAATTGTCAATTTACTTGGTTTGTAGTAGCTTTAGCTCACTTTTTTTTTTTTTTTTGCTCAGTGCATCTTAACAACTTTCATTTATTTCTTTTATTTGTATTTTTTTCTGCCCTCAATGTAATTTTTTTTCGTTATTGTGCTTTTTATGCATGCATTATTATATGAATTCAAACCTCCCCTCAGATGTTGAACGCTTGAATCTGCATGTAATTCCGCCGCCTTCCACTGAAACGAAAAATTTGAAGGCTAAGTGAAACAACCGGCAATAATTCAACACGATGTTGATGGCAAGGACCACGTAGGAAGCTGGTATTTGTTTTATGAGCACTTGACATTGTCTTGTGTGATCTCCTGCAAAGGGACTGTTTTGTGTACACATCACTGCAGCAAGCGTCACAGCTCTTGCAGCCTAACACCACGACCGATAAATGTCCTCATAAGGAGTTCTTTCTGAACCACTCCCATTCTCAGGCCGTGCCAGCATCCGTTCGATGAAAAACGTCACCGCCATCGCTGGACGGGATGCCTTCATTCACTGCCGTGTGATTGGCTATCCTTACTATTCCATCAAGTGGTACAAGAACTCAGCATTGTTGCCATTCAACCATCGACAGCGGGCCTTCGAAAACAACGGCACGCTGAGGCTCACCAATGTGCAGCAGGTCGACGCCGGAGAGTATAACTGCAAAGTGATGGTCCAACCCAACAAGATGGACTCCCAAAGTGTTCACCTCCGTGTGAGAGGTAAGTCTATATTTTACCTTTATGTCCAATGTCGGCGGCACGGTGGTCGACTGATTAGCACGTCCGCCTCACATTGCAGAGGTGCGCCGTTCGATTCCGAATCCAGCCTTCCTGTTTAGAGTTTGCATTTTCTCCCGGTGCCTGCGTGGGTTTTCTCCGGGTACTCCAGTTTCCTCCCACATTTCAAAAACATGCATAACAGGTTGATAGGACACTATAAATTGTCCTGAGCTGCGAGCGTGAGCACGTAAGGTTGTTTGTCTATGTGTGCCCTGCGAATGGCTGGCAACAGTTGAGAGTGTACCCCACCTACTGCCCGAAGACTCCCCAAGAAACTACCAATTAATACTATACTGCCAAATAGTGGCCTGGCATGCATACTACAATATATCCTGTACAGTCGGTCCTCAAGTCTTTGCCCTTTGCAGGTCCCTGTGTCCTAATTTGAAACAACTGCAAAGTAAAAATTGCTCATATCCATTTTTAGCAAGACCAGAGTCAACTTCCAAAGTGCCTCACAGAGCAAGGCTCGAGCCGACGGATAAACAAATAAACTGACGCAGGAAGGAAAGCAGCTAGCTTTTCAAGATTTCATATTCATCTCAGACTAAGAAATGTGGCTACCTGCTTCCCCTCAGCTCATCAGGCTAGTTAATGAAGACTCTATCTGTGCTAATGATATCACAGAGCTGATCTCCGCCGAGCTCTTACAAGCTGTAATTGGAAAGACGAAGTAGGGCTTCTCCATAACGCTCCATTTCCTTCAGTCTGATCGGTACACGAGGATGCCGCCACCGCCGCCACGTTAACACTCGCTCATGAAGCGAGGGCAACAGAGGTGGAGAGAGAAGAGTGAGAACGCAAGAGAGGCCGGTGATCCAAAACAACACTTCCCAGCGGTGTCATGCGGAGAGAATGCATTTGTTAATTTCAACCCGCTCATGCTGAAAATACACGGCGGTCTTCGGGGAACCCCGGAGTCCATTATCTCCACTTTGTTGGGAATTAAATAAGCAGTTAAAGGCTGCTTATTTTCAGTTATTTGATTTCACTGGACACTCAAAGATGACTCGTGCAATTCCAAGAGACAAGTTTAACACCGTTTATTGCGTAACTGTCTTATTATGTTGGCGGGTTGCCATTCTACCTTGATTTCAAGTGCTATTCTTGTCATTGTTGATCAATGTCCTAACCACCCACATAGGAGTGTGGGATACGTTAATTACAGTCCAGATTGTGCCTCCCTAATCACTGTAATTACTTAAATAAGCAGCCCATTTGGCAACATATTTTATGAAGGTATGATGTACAGGTTGGGTAATATACAGTTTGCAGTAGATGAGTGGTAGGAAGCTAATAGAAAAATAGAAGAAAATAAGTACAGGTCAACGTCCGCCCTTAAGTACCCCACAAGGCTGAAATATTGAACCTCTCCTTGAACAACTCCAACATAACTGTTTGTTCAATTCTATGGCCCAAAACGGACAGGACTGTCCTCGAGCTGTCGAATTTTCATGGCCATACATTTGTGAAATCCTAGTCCTAACACCGTCTCCATCATGTTTGACACGTGGTGTGGTGTGCTTTGGATGAGCATGTGTTTCTTTTTTTCTCCGTACATATTGTTTCCCAGCATTCTGATGCACTTGTGCGTCATCTGTTTAGAAATGTATGCCAGAACATTCCACATTTTAACATCTGGCTTTCCCGTTCTTTGATTTTAGCACCGTTTTTTGCACCTTCTTGTAGTACGTCTGCATTAACATTCATGAAGGAATTTGACGGTTCTCGATTTATACGTTGACAATTTTAAGCATTCCCCAGGACATTCATCAGGTTATAAAACAAACACTGGGCTACTATGCATAAGATAAATGTAAACGTGAAAGCCGTTCAAGGTGAACGTCAAGAATTTAATTACATATTACAGAGTTCTTTGCATTTCAGGTTCTCTCTATTCCTTCAAAGACATTTCCGAAGCGCTGCAGTTAGAAAATTACAGGATGTCAGTTGAATTTAAAGAAATAAATGCTCTCTGGCATCTGAAATGATTTCTAATTACAGACTATCTTCCTTTGTATGTCTCCTCGCCCCCACTCGTCTCCACTGCTCTGTCTTCAGTCCCTCCCTACATTCAGCCCTTTGAGTTTCAGCGATTCACCATCGGTCAGCGCGTCTTCATCCCCTGCGTGGTCATGTCAGGTGACCGGCCTCTGGACATTACCTGGCAAAAAGATGGACGACCGATCCCGACTAGCCTGGGCGTGACTGTGGACAACATTGATTTCACCAGCTCACTGAGAATCTCCAATCTGACGCCTGACCACAATGGCAACTATACGTGCATTGCCCGCAATGAAGCGGCCACTGTGGAGCATCAGAGTCAGCTAATTGTTCGAGGTGAGGCCAGTGGCAACTTGGAGCAGTGCACCACCAAATATTATTATGGTACTTCTAAATGTACTGGCATACATTTACGTGCAATACAGAAATAAGATGACTCACATGCCCCCTCCACTGCATTATGCCAACTCGGATCATCATGACTTCATGACTTCACTTCAAAAATGCGTGCAAAACAATAAAACATTCCATTTATTTAAAGTGTTGTGTGCGTACAGTTCCTCCTCAGTTTGTGGTTCAACCCGAGGACCAAGATGGGATCTATGGGAAGACTGTCACTCTCAACTGCTCTGCTGAAGGATACCCGCCACCCACCATTGTATGGGAGCACTCTAAAGGTACAATACTTGCCGCAAAAGGATACTTTCACCTAAGACACCTGTCAGTAAACACAGATGTTTCATTGGTGGGGATTTTTTTTTTTTTTTTTTGAATAGGCTGAGTTGTATTTAGTTAGGTGGTGCACACGGGTGCCTGCATGTATACACATGAAGAGGTTGGGGCATATTGATGCATGCACAAAGCGCACATATCCATCTGTTCAGCTAACGCGGTCTTGCAAGTTGTCACCCCGAATCCTCAGAGCATTATCGCCGAGAAAGACCCGATTATAGAAAAACAGGCAACACATCGGGGCATAGAAGAACAATAAGGCAGCCTGGCATACGGACAGGAAGGCAGCAGGTGAGTTCAGCCTCACGAGCAGAGCACATGAAGCGAGGTCCCAGGTGTTTGCTACCTCATCCATATAACCAGGGATGAAAGCTTCACCAACAGAAAGACAGCAACCGATGGGGATTTGTGCAAGTGTGCGTGTGACCATGTGCAAGTGTGTCTATGCGCTTGGTTCTATGATCAAAACAATGAAATATCTGTTTTTCAACCTTTGATGGGATCCGCGTGTGTGTGTGTGTGTGTGTGTGTGTGTGTGTGTGTGTGTGTTTTTGAGAGAAAGAGAGAGAGAGACACTCACACACAAAAAGAGAGAAAGACAGGCCTGATTAACACCGTCTGAACATTCCTGATTGCTATCTCAGGCCCCTGTCACAGATTTTCAAAGAACTCTCGGTACATTGCATTAGTCAGAGTAAGAGGAAATTATATGCACAAGTTTTTAGTCCAATATGTCCGGTATAGATCCACAGAAATATGCTGTGAAATATTAGAGCTCTTCTCAGTGGAAAGTGAAATGGTCGTTTTTATGTTCGGTCTAACTGTGCACATAGACAAGGTTTTGTTTAATTTTGGCAGACGCACACGGTTCAAAATACAGTACGCGGTTTGCGCCGTTGTGGGTTGGAGCAATCGACTAGTTTCGAGGCCCATGGAAATGGCTCCTCTCATTCCCTTTAAATTTGTCTCAAAAGGCACACAGTCTTTGACATGGTGGAAGCAGAAACTATTTTTCTGGGTCCAGGGTGCCACTTTGAAGCATGCAAAGTATGTTCATAAAGAGCTGCAAGCAGACCTCCAAGGGCAGACGATGTAAAGTTAGTCAGGAAAATCATAGATCACAGCTGTGATTTGAGACCGCATTTCACCCTGATCATTTGTGTCCACGTGTGACACCCTCCCACATATCGCTGTGTAGCAGCCGAGAGGATAATAAAAAAATAAATAAATAACAAAGATAATAAAAATAAGAATGCATTCAAATGAACTGATTTCTGTAGTGATTCAGAGGGTTTCTTTGACAGCTTTGACCTTGGTAGCTGAGGGCCAGATGAATGTCTGTCGGAAATATGGAAGCCTAAGTAAAGGTCAGCTGCTATTAGCATAGAAACCAGCTCTGATTGTATATGCAAAAACCATCATTCAAGGAGGAATACGTCTCCCTGGCTTTGCGCTCAGAGCTAAAGGAACAGAAAGAGTCACCACTTGACTCGATCGGCTCTCCAGCCCACTCGCCTGACTTTTAATTTTAAGAGCAAAAAAAAAAAAAAAGCTCATTAAATGGTCTGATCTTTACATGCAACGTTTTAATGTCTAACTTAGTTCAAATGCATTTGACTATAAATGAGCAAGGTGAAACGCTACACTTTCACAGGTAGTCCTCCTGAGGACTTAACTCTTATTCGTGTCCTTGTTAGTGACACATCCGAGTTTAAGACTACTTTCTTGCATGCGGCAGTTTGTGACATTTACGTCAG
This sequence comes from Hippocampus kuda, assembly GCA_901007745.1. Lineage (NCBI taxonomy): Eukaryota > Metazoa > Chordata > Actinopteri > Syngnathiformes > Syngnathidae > Hippocampus > Hippocampus kuda. Next base: position 22,317 of record CAAKHF010024205.1, on the reverse strand, counting down.
ACTTCAGAACATTGCTGTTCATTAACTCTATTTGTTATCAAGAAAACATCCATGTTGTGATTGTTTCCGTTAAAGGGCCATGACATCATTTTTAAAAGTCATTAACACAAATAATTGTCCTCTTTTTTCATTATCTTTTATACAAACAAAAAAATCCTGGGAGTTGTCCACTCACAGGACAACTCCCATGCATATTAATCCTTGTCTAAATACAATCCATCCGACTGGCAAAGCCTCACATTGAGACTCTCCCTCTGCCACCAATCTGTCGCCTTGTTCAACATGAGCATTACGTCCGCTCTGATTGCATCATGTCGGTAGCTCAGCTCTCGACACCGCACTCGGCAGCTGTTGGTCGGTTTAAGGATTTAGACCCGGTGTTAAGAAACATGTTTACAATCCTTCCAAAATCTGACAGGCTTTGTCGTCAAATCTGTAAACACATGTGCTCAAATGAAAGCACACAGTGTGGGCATCGTAATCATCTAGGTCTGGGTCATGCCAACATGTGATAATATGTATTCATACACCCACTGGAAACTTAATTAGGTATGCGAATACACAATCTAATAAGACTTTATACAAAATCTGTGAAAAGTAAATTCATTTTATTTTGGTTTGAATCAGCACTTAATTCATCCCGGTCATTGTAAACCTGCCTCCAATGTCCAAATATGCCAGCTGTTGTAATACTAACTAATTAACTAACTCACTAACTAGCCTACTTTTTTTGCAGTTCAATCAAAAATTTTAATTAAAAATAATCACAGGCAGGCAAAATATAGCCCTTGGACCGCATACGGCAAGCGCCATTCTTTTATTAGGCCCACCATGCCGGACAGTTGCATTATTTAGCCCTCAAATTAGTTAATTGAAATAGAATTGTGGAAATATTGTTTTAAAAATTGGGAAAATAAACAATTTCAGTTCTACACTTAATATTTTTGGAGAAAAAAATTCTTGATTAATCATAATTGAATTAATCATTTTATTTAAATGAGGATGGAATATTATTTTGTTAATCAAGTAAATTGGTTTACTTTTTCTCCATCCACATCTGCAAATGACCTCGTCCATCGGTCCGTTTTGAAAATCAAATGTGGCCCTGGAGCAGAAAAGTTTTCCCACCCCTGATATACTGTAAGTC
>CAAKHF010024204.1:20271-40240 GCA_901007745.1 Hippocampus kuda | reverse complement strand
GATAGATAGATAGATAGATAGATAGATAGATAGATAGATAGATAGATAGATAGATAGATAGATAGATAGATAGATAGATAGATAGATAGATAGATAGATAGATAGATAGATAGATAGGCAGGCTTTTAATTCACATGTGCTGTTTGATGAATATACCACTAGGTGGAGGGCGATATTGACAAATCCCAAGTGTACTTTGAGTCCTGACTCCATCAGGAAAGTGAGTCAAGTTTAGTCTCTTGACTCTGCACAACAATCCCCAAAAGAAGCAAGAATGAAGTCCGAAAGACCTGCCGTTTACGATGGATGACAAGTTCGCCCGCGCTTCGGTTCAGCGGCTGGCTGACACTGTGCGAAAACCTCACAGATGGACCGCGTGATTTCATCGGAGGAGGGGAACAGGCAAGCCGGACGCCAGGAGCCGCGCGTCCGCTCCCGGACGAGGCTGGCCGGCGTCAGCTCGCCCGCTCAGGCTGCCGCACGGCTCACCTTGCCCGGGGTCATGGACACCGAGGGGAGGGTGGACGAGTCTCGACTGAGAATGCACATTTTCCAAAACGGTATCCATCTTTGGCTCACTGATGAAGATGAATGTCAATTGTTTATGTTGTCTCCTTAAAAAAAGGACCAGTTATCCTTATAATGTATCTTTTAAGTCGACAATTCTACTTTTTTAACATGCCCATGATCCCGAATGATCATTACAATAGTAATACTGTAATTGTATATATTTTCTCTCCTACCCCCCCAAAAAGGCTGACCAAAAGTTGGTCTAAAAATAACAGTACTGGATAAATAATGTTAAATTAGGTTTTACCTGTAAATGTCGGTGTTTTTAATGCTCGTGACCCTAAATAATAATTAAACCAAAACAAACAGAACTGACCGAAACATTGGCCTAAAAATATTAATCATGTTAACATACATAATGCATCTGTTAATTTCCTTTTCTAAGCATGCCCGTGATCCTGAATCCTAATCAAAACAGTAATAGTCACAGTTATACAAATGTTAACATCATCGGCCCCAGAAAGAAATTTAAAAATGTTTGGGCTCAACAGCATTGGTATTAATGCTGTTGATTCAAATATTACACAATTTTATACATTTTAAAATGCCCGTGGCCCTAAATAATAATTGATAGTATAAATAGCAAAAATGACACATTTTATGAAATTTATTACAGTTTGTCTTGGTGATGCATACATTTTTGTTTTTATTTTATTTATGGGTGAATTTATGAATGTAAGGAAGTCTATCCCTGCACTCTCTCGACACAAGCACCACCACCACCAACACCAACAACAACAACAACAAAATGTCCAGGTATTAGAATCGATGAAGTGTGCATTGTACAAGAACATTAAAGTGCAAGCTACAAATCACACGCAGGCCTTGCGGTTATCTAAACAAAGAGGTGGTTATGGTCACATGCACAGAAGTTGAAGTGCTTGTTGCTAGAGGCAGTCAAGTGATGCTTTGCCCACATTTTCTGTGGATTTTCAAACAGCTCTGAAGCAAGAGTTGCCATGAAAGTACGACATTTAAAAAGAAGGCAAGACTTGTTAAAAAAAAATCACATGAGCTTAAACTCATGTGAGTTCAGTGACGTGTGTGAAGCTAAGAAATGAGGCTTAATGTTTCAGAGCTGCCTTTGTGAATGTGAATATTCCTTTTGAAAGCCATCATCATGGCAAAAGGAAATGTTTCAGGTCTGTTAATCGGGGTTAATAAATATTCTTTCTGAATGTGCTGGAACAATAGTAACGAACATGGATGTAGGAATTCAAGGAAAAAGATTAGCCCGGCAGCAGTGCAAAACATTGCGTAACACATGAGTCTCAAATCCTCTGGAAGCAGAGCAAAGGTCACTACATCTGCCCTTATGTTCCACTTCACTGATTGCCTGACGTGACTTGCTTTGATGATGATTGCACAAAAATGTGCAATATTTGGGATTTTTTTTTTCCCTATGGGATGTTTAGCTGGCAATTTTTTAAATGCTGCATATGCTGCAACAGGAATTTTAGAAGTCTGTTGCTTTTGTGCTGGGTCCCATTGTGTGCAGTTAAGATAAGATAAGATAAGATAAGATAATCCTTTATTTGTCCCACACTGGGGAAATTTACAGCCTTCAGCAGCAAGATTGTAGGTAGAAAGAAGAGAAAAGTTTAAGAGAAAAGAAAACACAGTTCAATTAAGTGCAATATAAATACAAATATGGATAAGGTCAATAAGTTCAATTAAGTGCAATATAAATACAAATATGGATAAGGTCAATAAGTTCAATTAAGTTCAATATAAATACAATTATGGATAAGGTCAATAAGTTCAATTAAGTGCAATATAACAAACAAACAAACAAACAAAAAATAACAACATGAAATTAACATTGTATTTCCTGGCATTCCATTTCTAAAATGACAGAAAATCCTATTCTGTTTGTTTCCAATTTAGACCTATAAATATCCATTTTCCTCTTAACTCACGTGGAAAACTTCAAATGGAAAAATCCCTGAAATTTTGCAAACTACTCCACCATTAACAATCGGGACAACATCAATCTGTGTCTAGGTGGCGTATCTCCCACTGAGCGTGGCCTAGCGTGGCGCTTCCTGTTCGGGATGTACCCGTGCAGCTCGACCGCTTTGGAGCGTCCTCTGCTTCAGGAACAGCTGACTGTGCGTTACCAGGTGATGAAGTCAAAATGGCAGAACTTCCTCCCTTCGGCTGTACAGATTCATCTCAATGGCACCGATGGTGAACTCCCCAAACGTTCTCTTTCACAGACGATGACATCTTGATCATGATTATGATTGTCTATCATATGTGCTTGGTAGCTGAGCTGGTGGCTGCAGTGGGCTATTTTAACCAGAGGCAGGCACTGGTCCAGCAAGAAGCTGACAACTTGAGTGACGAGGTCCGAGACCGGGTGATGTTTTTGGAGCTGCAAGCGCAGGTTTGTTTGATGGGCACCTTTTTGGTTCAAGGAAGATAACCCAACGGGAGATAATGTATTTAAAATATGACACGCCATGAGGGGCGGCAAGATCAGCACGCCGGCTTCACAGCGCAGAGAAAGTGATTCTGGCTCTGGCCTTCCATGATTGACGTTTCTTGAAGCATTCTCTTTATTTTGTGTATTAATGGCAAGACTGTGACTGTGAGCAGGATCAAGGCTATTTTCTGTGAATGAATAGCCTGAACGTGTCAAATAATAGTATGTTGTGTTATGTCATGTTGTTTTGCGCTTGTTTTCAGATATTGTTTGAACGTGTTACTTTTGACCAGGAAGAGCTACAGGAAGCCATCCGAATTATTAATAAAGATGTCCCAAGAACCAACAGAGACCTGAGCTACTACCAGTACGGACCTTTAAAAATCTAATTATTTTAATTTGGCAGCTAGATAAAATGGAATTCTAAAACTATGCATTGTTTCTGCGAAGGAGGTTAAATTTGTGTATTTTCAGTGGCTTGGATACGAAGGTATTCTTCAATGATACCTTGAGACATTGGGCATTAGAATGACGTATTACACCCTTGGTTGACATTTTGAAATTCACTCATGAATTCAACCAGTTGCCTTGTTTTTAACTTTTTTTTTGGGGGTGTATTTCAGAGGTGAAGGTTCAGGGAATCTGCTGGTGCTGAGAGACATCCTCATCACCTATGCTGCTTTCCATCCAGGTAAACAATCAAAGAACTTCATGTTTTTGTCTTTTATTTTTCAACTGCAACTTTTTCTTGTATTACAGAGGTAAGTTATGCCCAAGGAATGAACGACCTGTGCAGCCGATTCTTGGAAGTTATGGACTGCGAGGTTGACAGTTTCTGGAGTTTTTCTTGCTACATGGAGAAATTTGCCAAGGATTTCCGAGAAGATGGCCTGCACAGAAAAATAGGTGGAGTGGAATGTCAATTATTACACGTTTGTTCTTTGCTCGGAAACATAAGTCAATGAAAGATTTTGAATAAATGTCATTTAGAGTTGGAGGCGGCCCTGTTAAAGGAATTGGACCCTCAACTTCATGTCCACTTGGTCACAGACAGCATGGAGAGCTTCACCTTCTGTCACAGGTAAATGAGTTGTCAGTTTTCATCCTTAATGGGGCCCACATTGAAATATGTGATTACACTATGCAGTATGGCGGCCCGGTAGTCGACTGGTTAGCACGTCTGCCTCACAATGCAGAGGTGCAGGGGTTGATTATGGCTCCGGCCTTCCTGTGTGGAGTTTGCATGCTCTCCCCCTGCCTGCGTGGGTTTTCTCTGGGTACTCCGGTTTCCTCCCACATTCCAAAAACATACATGGCAGGTTAATGGAACACTCGAAATTGTCCCTGGGTGTGAGTGTGAGCACGGATGGTTTTTCGTCTATATGTGCCCTGCGATTGGCTGGCTACCAGTTCAGGGTGTCCCCCGCCTACTGCCCGATGACGGCTGGGATAGGCTCCAACACGCCCTGTGACGCTCTAACCACTGGATCACCGGGCCGCCATATACATATATATATATACACTGTATATCAGTGATCTTTGTGACTTATTCTTTTGTTGAATCAACATTTTATTTCGACATGTATATCTCTGCACATCTTTGTGTGGGTGTGCGTGTGGGGGATACATCAGATGGCTGCTGCTAGGCTTCCAGAGAGAATTCGAACACAGCGATGCGCTACGTTTGTTTGAGATCCTGAGTTGTGACCACCTGGAGCTCATTTCCCAGCGTGTAGACCAAGCCCGTTATCAGGAAAGGCTGGCCCAAAAATATTGTCCAGGTGAGACTTAGCCTCTATTTTTGTAGATAGTGCACCTGTGCCATGGTGCGAATGCCGGTGGTCGGTGGATCCTGATTTTCGTATCCGTACGAGTCGCATTGTGCCTGTTTGTGAATTTGGCAGACCGGTCTCTGCCACGATGGGTGGGGCAATGCAGCTGAGGGAATGTAATAGAGATGTGCTTGGCAGAGTGACGATTCGGTGGCAGCCTTAGGCTTACATAGTCCAGGTCTAACATTGCTGCTGGGTAGACAGCTGGTCTCGTGTGATGTATTTCCTTCACAAACATACAAACAGCATGCATCAAACACGCCGAATCAATGTATTGCAATTTTATTTAATTTTATTTTTTAACCATTCCATACAGTGCCACAGCTGCGGGAGGGCAGTTTCAAAGTCCACCTTGTCTAGACTCTAATGCCGTGCATGATTAGCATATCGCATTTAAAAATTTAAAAAAGGAATTGAAAGGCACCACTTTGATTGGCAATGAGCGAAGTTGGCTGTGACCACTCCCACAGCAGTGCAGCCCATCCTCTCACAGATCCTGCCTACACTTCACTGTAAAATTACCCACCGGTCTAAGCCGCCCATGCACACAGATATGCCACACGGCATGCAGTATTTCCACTTGTCACAAAAATAGAGCCCCTTGAGTAGAAGTTGGAGTAGAAATAGGAAGGTAATGACTGTCGCCACGAAAAGTTTGTGAACACAACCATTATGCTTTACCCATGTGTTTGCTTTGTCTGCAGATGACAATTGTGGGTCGGAGCTGCAGGCCATCAATACAGACTTTACGTTCGAGCTGTTCATCTGCGCAGCCATCCTTTTGGACCACAAAGACACTCTGCTGCAATGTCAAGATGAAGTCCAGCTGATTCAATTCACAAGCAGGTTTGCGTTACGCTCACTGGCCACATTATTGGGTACACAATTTAATGGGACCTGAATTAAAAAGTGTGCCTGGTGGCACAATGCTTACAGGTATTTCAAATGTTTTGAAGGTGTAATTAACAGCAGGTAATGTGAATACGCTTTGTATTTTGCGCAGCCTTCATGGAACACTGGACTTGAACAGCACTCTGAAGAAAGCAGAGCATCATTTCTTCAACTACTGCAAACGCTGTGCTTGGGACTCCATGAACTGCCGCTGTAGAGCGCACAAAAGCAAAGAAGAAGACTTTCTCTATCAGCTTCGCAGTTTATTTGTTTCAAGATAAGAACGACTGGTTCAGTCCCTGTCACCCTTTTAGAATAAGTGACCAAACACGTGTAAAGGCATACATTTGTTGCTATTCTTAATAGTCCAGAGGTAAAATGTTATCAGCAGATAGGTTATTTCATCATTATGAAAAAGTATTTATTGTTTGAAAGTGGACAAACATGAACTGTGAATTTTTTTTTTAATTATTGTTTTTTTTTTAACTTGACACGTCAACATTGGCCTTTTTAAGGCTTGTTACAAAAGCTTAATGCAATATTTAGCCACTGGAAGGTGACAGACAACAGGTGGTGTTATTTACATACTCGGGTTATATTTAAAATGACTTATGTAACAAGCGTGTATGTTGTAGACACTGACAGAAAGAATGGAAAGGGAGGGAAACGATATGAACCTATGCTAATAATTATATTTAATTTACATATGGTGAATTGGTATATTTGATCCGAAAATCCCACACAAAAAAATGTGATAAAAGGCCGTAAAAAGCTTTCAGTTACTGTATGGTGGATATCAAAAGTTTACTCACGCCTGTTCAAATGGCAGTTGTTTTTTTTTGGGGGGGGGGGTTTGGGTGGAATAATAATTAAAAAATAGAACAATACAGGCCATCTCAAAACCTTTTCCACATTAGTGTGACCTATAAATTGTACATGCCAAATAATTTTATTTTCTTTAATCTTTTTAAGAGGGGATGTACCGGTAGACATAACTGAAATAATGTGGTTTCTTCTTAAAGTATTTTGTCATTTGTAGAGCCATTTCCATCAAAAAGATATACACACAGTTCAACAAATCATTTAAACTCTGTGTTTGTGGTTTAGTACTGCAAATGGTCTTTTATTTGGGGGGGATTTTCCCAAAATAGAAGCTGTCAGAGCAGCAAAAGGAGGGGCCATTGCACTTCCTAGCACTGTATATCTAAAGGTCAGCTGTCCTAATAGTTTTGTCCACTTATTGGTAAGTCAGAAGGTTCTAGAACTTTCTGTGGGGGGCTCATCTGACACCCAGTAGGGCTCCCCCTGCTCTATATACGCTGGGTGAGCACATGCCCTCGCCCTCTTAGTCTGCCTGCCAGGACGCAGAAAGGAGCACGGGAGAGGAAGTCAGGGGTCGCTAGCACAAAATAATCCCAGTTAAAGTTGAACAGCTGACACAACAAGGTAACACGATTTCTAGCATCCAGCCTGGCTTCATAGTTTGTCTCGCTTCATTGCTGCATTGAAAAGCCTAACTGCCACGTGTGAGAGCTTTTTCAATTTTTTTTTTTCTTTTACAAATTGTAATCGTCATGTTTGCATGGATTATTGACGGCTGAAACTGAATCAATAACAGGCAGTTTAGGTCTAGATGGTCCAGTGCACTATGTTTGAATTATTCAGATATCAGCTGAATGTCATGTCTTAAAAGCTTAAAATAAAGATATGAAAAATTATGTAGGAAGTAGAAGCGAAATAATGATATATCAAATATGTTCATAATACAATGTGTGTGTGTGTGTGTGTGTGTGTGTGTGTGTGTGTGTGTGTGTGTGTGTGTGTGTGTGTGTGTGTGTGTTTGCCATGATGGAAACTTGTGGATGGAGAAGCAGCTGGACTGTGTCAGCAATTTCTTTGGTGTTACACAACAGGACAAGTGAAAATTCAAAATAACACACTTTGTGAACAAACTTTCGGGTGAAATTACAAATAGAGGAAAAGAAAAGGTTGTCAGCTTCATTAAGTGCCTAATGGCAGTCAGCTCTGTCCCTGTTTGCTGCTATGAGCATGGCCCAGAAAGTTCTCAAATATCTTGGCATGTACAGAATGTAATATCTTCCCATGTATGAATAAATTAATCTTAAATGTGTGTGTGTGTTGGCCTTTTATTTGAATAACAGCCTTGCAAATGATTTTTGCCACCAATAGCGGGGGGACAACCGTTAATTCTCATGTTGATAAGATGGCACTTATTATAGTAACAGCAAGGTATTTGGAGCCAGCTGTTGGAAAACACACACACACACACACACACACACACACACACACACACACACACACACACACACACACACACACACTGATCACTGCTCTGGGATCAGTGCTCCTGTCACATGATAGCGTTGTGTTCATGAGGGTGGAGTGGCAAGCGCAAGTCTAGGGGGGGAAGTGAATGGCAATGTGATTACCAGTCATTTTGTTTTAAATTCTCCCCTAAATGTGCCATAGGTGTCAGTTCAAAGCGAGCACTTTATCAGACATATTTCTTTGAATTTTATTATTTATATTTTATATATTCGTGTACTGCAATTTTTATTTCTATACTAAACTTTTACTCATTGTTGGTGTGCCGAACCAATTTTCCTTTTATTTATAAAATGCCCCACGTAGTTGACTACAAACATGAAACATATTCATACAATCATTCTCTGTTGAGTATAAAATCCTTTTTTGTAATAAATGCGGCAGTATTTCATGAGTCATCCCTGCACATACACAATGGGGTGTTCAATACGAGCATGCAATAAATTACACAACTGTGGACCTAAGAATAAAAATAATGAACACTCAACCCTTCTTTGCCTTATTCAGGATGTCGAAAGGACCGGCAGTAGGCATTGATCTTGGCACCACCTATTCCTGTGTGGGCATCTTCCAGCATGGCAAAGTGGAGATCATTGCCAATGACCAAGGAAACAGGACCACACCCAGCTACGTGGCCTTTACAGACACCGAGAGACTGATTGGAGACGCGGCCAAGAATCAAGTGGCCATGAACCCATCTAATACAGTCTTTGGTAAATACAACACAATGATACCGATTTATTATTTTCCTAAGTCAACCACGTAGAATTGAGAGGTCTGTTCTTGGTCTGTCTGCAGATGCCAAGCGTTTGATCGGGCGTAAGTTTGATGACTCCGTGGTCCAGGCAGACATGAAGCACTGGCCCTTCAAGGTTGTGAATGACTCCACTAAACCCAAAGTGGAGGTTGAGTACAAGGGAGAGATCAAGACTTTCTACCCTGAGGAGATTTCCTCAATGGTCCTCACCAAGATGAAGGAGATCTCTGAGGCCTATCTTGGCAAGGTAGCAACAAATTTTGGCTAAATAGAGCTTCATAGAATACCAAAGAATGTTTTTGAAACCAATCCTTCTATTTTGTAGACTGTGACCAATGCAGTCGTCACCGTCCCTGCCTACTTCAATGACTCTCAGCGTCAGGCCACCAAAGACGCTGGGGCCATTTCAGGGCTTAATGTGCTGCGCATCATCAATGAGCCCACTGCAGCAGCCATTGCCTATGGCTTGGACAAAAAGGTCAACAAATATACAAATTATTCATCCAATGAATTCTATTATGCTTAGCCTATCCAGGGCCATGGGTGACTTATGGCAGACTCTGTGTTATATCATCAGTCAGTTACGGGCTGACAGAGGTTGAAGCCTTCAATTCAAATAATATTGCTTGTTTTTGACACTGGGAGAAAGATGGAGTCGCTTGAGAAAGACCAAGAAAAATCCACACGGATCAGAACATCCAGTGGGGTTGATTTTGATTTCGAAATTTGTATTTCAGGTAGGAAGTGAGCGCAACGTCCTGATCTTTGACCTCGGAGGAGGCACTTTTGATGTGTCCATTTTGACCATTGAGGATGGCATCTTTGAGGTCAAGTCCACTGCGGGTGACACTCACTTGGGCGGTGAAGACTTTGACAACAGAATGGTGAATCACTTCATTGGCGAGTTCAAGCGCAAATTCAAAAAGGAAATCAACACCAACAAACGAGCTGTACGTCGCCTGCGCACCGCCTGCGAGCGTGCCAAGCGCACCCTCTCCAGCAGCACCCAGGCCAGCATTGAGATTGACTCGCTCTACGAAGGAACCGACTTCTACACATCCATCACCAGAGCTCGTTTTGAGGAACTCAATGCTGATCTGTTCCGCGGAACCCTGGAGCCCGTGGAGAAGGCCCTGAGGGATGCCAAGATGGATAAGTCCCAGATCCAGGATATTGTCCTGGTGGGTGGCTCCACTCGTATCCCCAAGATCCAAAAGCTTCTGCAGGACTTCTTCAACGGCCGTGAGCTCAATAAGAGCATCAACCCTGATGAGGCGGTGGCCTACGGAGCAGGTAAGTACCTCTATTACGAATAGACGTGAATTTTTGAAAATATGTTGAATGTGGAAACTATATGCGTTGTATGTGGAAACTCTCTTCAGCGGTCCAGGCTGCCATCTTGGCTGGCGATAAGTCTGAGAACGTACAGGACCTGCTCCTGCTGGATGTCACCCCCTTATCGCTGGGAATTGAGACCGCTGGAGGAGTAATGACTGTGCTTATCAAAAGGAACACCACCATCCCCACAAAGCAAACTCAAACCTTTACCACTTACTCTGACAACCAGCCTGGTGTGCTCATTCAGGTAGCGCCATCCCCATGTTCCCAATTTATTACTCTTGCGCCACATCAGTATTTCACCGTATGCATTTTATTTTAGGTTTTTGAAGGTGAGCGAGCCATGACCAAGGATAATAATATCCTGGGCAAGTTCGAGCTTACCGGTATTCCGCCCGCTCCCAGGGGCGTCCCCCAGATTGAGGTGACTTTTGACATTGACGCCAACGGAATTCTCAATGTGTCTGCTGTCGACAAAAGCACCGGAAAAGAGAACAAGATCACCATCACCAATGACAAAGGTGCTTGAATTCTCCGAGAGCATAAAATACACCACACGAAAGTCGTCAAACTTATCGAGGTTTCTTTTTGCCATAGGGCGACTGAGCAAGGAGGACATCGAGCGGATGGTGCAGGAGGCCGAGCAGTTCAAGAGTGAAGACGAGGCCCAGAGAGAAAAAGTCACAGCTAAGAACGCCCTTGAGTCTTTGGCCTTCAACTTGAAGAACACCGTGGAGGACGAGAAGCTTCAGGACAAGATTAGCCAAGAAGACAAAAAGGCTATCATTGACAAGTGCAACGAAGTCATTTCCTGGCTGGACAGGAACCAGGTAAAGATTAATCACAAGTGACTGAAATCCAGCGACAGCTCTGGGCATTGTGAAAATATTGTCTCCAAATATTCTTACTTGACAAACAAGCGACTTCATGTTTACTCTCATTAATTTTTTCCCCCTCTCTGTAATTTAGACGGCAGAGAAAGATGAGTACGAGCACCAGCAGAAGGAGCTGGAGAAACTTTGCAACCCCATAATGTCCAAACTTTACCAAGGGGGCACGGCAGGTGGAATGCCTGGTGGAATGCCAGGGGGGATGCCTGGTGGTTTCCCTGGTGGAGCTGAAGGAGGCTCTGCTGGGCCGACTATTGAGGAAGTTGACTAAACACCCTGCTCTTGTAGTAGAAATTTCATCTCCTGACATTATTGTCTTCAAGCTTTTCTCAGAATGCTCATTAAATAAAAACAGAAACTAGCAAATGAAAATAATAACACTATCTCCAAATGTAGTGATTTATTTTCTTTTTAGCAAAAAAAAAAAAATTACGCACGATGTGAATGCTTTATATCACGGGTGTCAAAGTCAAGGCCCGGGGGCCAGATCTGGCCTGCCACACCATTTTATGTGGCCCGCGAAAGCAAATCAATCATGTCAAGTTCCACGATGCTTGCTAAAGTCTGAACCAACATTTCAAATTGTCATATTTAATCCACAATAACAGTCATTATTCTTGACTTCTGATTGTACAACTAGTTATTGATCAATTTGTTTTGCACTGTGTATGTAATATGTGGACGGGATTAAACATTTATATTGTTTCCCAAAATTCATAACAGCCCTCCAAGGGAAACCGTAACTACAATGTGGCCTGCGACACAAACGAGTTTGACATCCCTGCTTTACATTGAAGAGTTCGAAATCAAGTTCAGTTAAAGTATCAGGCAAATCGAAGTAAAAATGTCTACATTTTGATGAATCCACTGATGACATAACTCAATCCAACTCATGCTTCCTGGACTAAAATACACCATATCAATAAAGATTGAGATGGCAATGTCTGTGCGGGTTTTTTGTTTCTTAAACTGTTTTGTTGAAAAGCTTCACAGTCACAGAAAATATAACACAGATGTGCTGCTGTAATTGTCTACACATGCTAAATGTTGAAAAAAAAAAATGAAACCATTTGGTGCACCTGAACAAGGAAATACCCATCAGGGTCGTTCCATACCAAATCATCCAGTTGGGTTCAATCAAGAAGATTTTGATTTTGGGGTGTACTTATTGGTAGTCATGGCACAACATCCATCCATCCATTTTCTAATTGGCTTATCTTCACAAGGGTCACGGGCATGCTGGAGTTTAACGCAGCTGTCACGGGACAGGAGGCAGGGGGGACCCTGAGCTGGTTGCCAGCCAATCGCAGGGCGCACATAGACGAACAACCATTCGCGCTCACAGTCACATTGAGGGACAATTTGGAATCGAACTCTGCACCTCCGCGCTGTGAGGCCAACGTGTTAACCAGTCGTCCACCGTGCCGCCCCATGACACAACCCCTGCTCCCATTGACCTAACATTTGAGATTTTGTGTTGCGCCATCACTATCAACGACCACGCCAATTTTCATTTACATCAGAATCTACTTGGTTAAATCTATTGGATAATTTGGCATGGAACGACATTGGTGGTCTAAACAATTCCGTATTGTAAGTCACATGCACATGTTTGTACAGTATTGCAAATGTATATCCTTAGAGGATAGAAAAGGATTATTTCTTAGTCTATTTGGTGTGTAAAACCGAATTTGGAATTATTTTGTGGAGGTTATTTTGTACCATGTACTTATTTGCATCCATATACTTATATTAGGATTATAATTTAATATATAGTACACATATTACCTTGAAAGACAAACACGTTCACTGGTGACGTCATCACGCATACATGCGATACCATCGAATGAGATCGAATCAAAAAGTAACGTGTTTTACACATATGAGCAATTTTGATCCAACCACCGTACAGGGATCTTGATAGAATGTGCAAGTGTACATATTATTGAGACTCGTGAGTGCAAAATGTTTTGTTCTTTTTTTTTTTTTTTTTAAAGGTGTATCCCATGATTGACTACAGACCAATCCAGGATGTAGTTTCCCATTTCCCCAAAGTCAATTGGTATAGTTTCCACTCCCATGTGAACCCGAAATAGGAAAAGCGGGATAGAAAATGGACAGAAAGATGGGTGGATTTTTATGGTGCTTATGTGAAAACCAATCAAAAGTCCAAGAATTTGTTGACAGTTTTGATTCCATTCCAAGTATTTATCTGCAGTTGTTCCATTCCCAGACCTATCGCACCTGAACACATGGAGCTCATGGTCAGCGTAGGACAGGCTCTTATAAAAGCAAGTGTCCCACATGTCAGAAGCTCACGGACGTGATTCACAGCCCAGACAAAGCCATGTTGTTGTTCATCACTTGTTTTGCACTTGTTGCCTCTGCATTGGGTGAGTCACATGCATTCATTCACATGCATCAATTACAGGACACTTCGCAGAGGTTGCCAAACTAAAAAGTTTGACGGCGCCCATTTGTAAAACCCACACTTTTGGCTGTGTCTTGCAGACATGTTGAAATCTTGTGGAATACTGTATGTGTTAATATTGTGATCTGGTCTCAGGATGTGGGAGGCCTTCAATCACTCCCCAAGTCAGCGGCTTCAACAAGATTGTAAATGGAGAGAATGCTGTGCCTGGGTCCTGGCCGTGGCAGGTCTCACTTCAGGTAACATCACCAACCTTATCTCCATCCTATGTCATTGTACACGCGACTATTGTCAAAAAGATGAAAGATTTTAATGTACACAATTTCTATTTCAAAGGATGGCAGGGGATTCCACTTCTGCGGCGGATCTCTGATTAACCAGCAATGGGTCGTTACCGCAGCTCATTGCCGTGTGTCGTAAGTACCTCCCCATTGGTTGTTTCATACACGCGGTTGATGCCAAGGTGGCAGCCAAAGTGTCGTCCGGTTTTATGTTCATTTGTAAATAGAAGTATTTCCAAATTGTAGAAAGTGTTGAGTATTATTATACTTGTTGTAAATTACCACAGGTGTTTTTAAAATCGTCGCTATTGGGCGGTCAAAATTCATATTTTTCACAAATTGATACTAATAGTGTATCTTTGCTTTGTTATTTTTACGCAATATTAACCAATTTAAAATGGCGAGAAAAAAAAACATTGGCGCTCTTGAAGACTAAACGTCTGAGAAGTGTTGCAAAGCTTCACCTACTTCTTCATTCTGAGGAGGCCATGATGTGAAATTGTGACTATAACCAGTGAACATAGTCAGGTTCGACACATTTAGGTTTTGCATGTTTTGGGACACGTTTTGCATGTTTGATGGCAACAGGAATGGAGAGGTAACTGCATTTCAACGCATTAACTTTCAAATTATCCACTAACTATAATAAACAAATGTATTACAAAGAAAAGCGGCACCTGATGCACTCCATTTTATTACTTTTCGTATTTTATTACAACTGATTTTGACTCATCTTGATTTAATTTTACTCTTAGCTGCTTATGTCGTGCCAGTTTGTTTCACACATATTTTCAGCGAAAAAAGATCATTTGGATTCTAATCACCCCCCATCACGCTTTTACTTTTATAGTCCCAGAAACCACCGCGTGATCCTGGGTGAGCACGATCGTCAATCCAACCAAGAGCAACTTCAGGTCAAGACCATCACCAGGGTAAGGAGTGTCAACATATCCAATTGTGCATTAACAGGAGTACAAATATGTCCTTGTGTTGCAAAGATGCTCACGTTGATGTTTCCGTACAGGCCATCTCGCATCCCTATTACAACTCCCAGAACTTCAACAACGACATCACCCTTCTGAAGCTGTCCTCTCCAGTTCAGATAACCAGGACCGTGGCTCCTGTGTGCCTGGCCAGCTCCAGCACCAGCATCCCCACCGGAACCAGATGTGTCACCACTGGATGGGGCAGGACCGGACAAACTTGTTAGTGACAAACGCACGTCAGATATTGTCGACGCAATGGAAGATTTAAAAGAGGTTTCGATGCTTTGTGTTCACAGCAAGCCCCCGTTACCTGCAGCAGACCTCCTTGCCTATACTCAGCCCGACTCAGTGCAAGCAGTACTGGGGTTACAACAGAATCACTGATGCTATGATCTGTGCTGGTGCTTCCGGAGTCTCGTCCTGTCAGGTAAGATTACATTCTCACACTTCTCCTGGACACACAAGTTCAACGACAACTGGGGCAGCACTCAGCTGAATACAGATTTCCGACATGGCTGGAGAATCTTTGGTTGGAATGCATTACTCAGTACACAATTCTGGAAACAGTGAAGACAACAATAGTGAAAAACCTATTTCCTGGTTTCACACTCTTAAAGAGGAGTGCAAGGCTGAAATCTGATTGGACAAAGACATCTAACATTCATTTTTCCTTGTGTTTCTTAGGGTGATTCTGGTGGCCCCCTGGTGTGCCACAACGGTGGAGCTTGGAACCTTGTGGGTATCGTGTCCTGGGGCACCTCCAACTGCAACGTGCGCACCCCTGCCGTGTACGCCCGTGTGTCCTACCTGCGCAGCTGGATTGACAGAACCATCGCCTCCAATTAAATTGCAAACCATTCCTGAAAACTGACGCCAATATGCACCCGTCCACTTGTCATCTAGGTGGTCATTTGTGATCATTATCATTTCGATATGACTGGAATGCTCGCAACCACTTCCTATCCATCTAATCTGTGCATAAAATAAAGACTTAGGTTTCACATGGGTTTTCCATTTCTGTCTGGCTAATTATTTGAGGATGACGCACAAAGCTCATGTATGCACTATATTTTTACTTAGGTGTTTTTAATTCATTTCACCTGACATATGGAGGAATCAAAATGAAGTTTGGTTACATGTTAACACTGCATACTATCCTGATTTAACTTCAAGCCTGTCCTCAAATATTTATATGCAGAGATATTTATCAAGCTGACCGATGTGTCTGTAAAATCTTGATCTTGCCGACATGTATTTTTACTCTAGTGAAAACCCTTTACCTTATATTAGTAATATTGTTTGCATTTCAAAAGTATTTTTTTTTGTTTGAATTGGGGGGGGATCAACTTTCACGCATGATGTTGAATGAACAGCTACTGTATTCAATAGAAACGGGAGACGAGCATCCAAAGTACTTGTGCAAAATTTTAATATTAATCAAAAAAGGACTAATACTAAACATTCTGTTATTAGTTTAAAAAAACTGCCCGCAGAAGACAATTGCTAACAGTGAGTCCATTTATTTATTCAGTCTTAAATGTCATCAACGTATTCTACATCAAATACTTTGACTCAATAAACTGTTACACTGCATATCAGGTCTATTTGAAGATTAAGGTTACTGTGCGAATGGTGATGACAGTCCAAATGCACTCCATTTCTGAAGTATTGCGACAGTGAAGCCAATTCCTTCATTTTTTTTTTGTAGATGTTCGGTTTTGACATCAAAAGATGAGTAAAGTATGCCAAAAAATTAAGACTGAAAGATCTTTTATTCCCAGAGGGCCTGATTGCTGGTCAGTGATGCGATACACAGTCACTGCCGGTTTCTAACCCAGACTTAAACCCCCCCCTCCAAAAAAAAAAAAAAAAAAACAAAGGCTAGGTTTTGTCAGACAAGATGTGGCCCAACACAACTTAACTGCACAACTGCCCAAGAGAGGAAAACAAGTACTGTATTTAAAAACAAACAAACAAACAAACCAAAAACATGCAAGACTGTTGCCAGGAAACATTTTGTGGCGTCGCATGTACTACCGGTACTTTTTTTAATGAACCACAAACAACATAGTATGACTGTAAAAAAGAACCACATTTGCTCTGGCAAGCTCTATAAATGAAGGGGAGCTGATAAAGTATCTTGAAAAGCTCTTGGGTCCATTCATTGACTGCGCAATTCAGTGGCAGAGGCTCTCCATGTTTCGCTTTTTCAGCCACAGACGTAATGAATACCAGCTACTGCTCCGTGATTGTACATTAGTAAAACCTCACTCCTTGTAGCCTTAAGCAGGCTTTGAGCTCAGCTCAAGAATCACAAACAACAAATGTGAAAGTATGGTGGTGCCAATGGGATACACACGATGCAGAAATTGCAAGGATATGATATACAAATAAATACTAACTACGAGTTAAGGCTTAGTGATTTCTGTCCATTTAAGTGTATCTGCTCAGGTAATTTTGCTCCCCTAAAAAAAAATAAAAAAAAATTGGTGTTTCGTCACAAGTAATGCTTCTAATCTTAATCTTAAAAAGTTGCACTGCATATCAAATGAAAGCACGGAATTGGCATTGCTATTCCAATAGTTTTGAAGGGGAGTACATGAGAACTTGCAGTGTTGTCAATTAGTGATCATAGAAGTCCTTCATCTCCTTAAGGATTTTGATGCTCTCACTGTAGCGCAACTGGTTCTTGTTTGAGCATTCCTTCCATCTGGGGAAAAAAGGGAAAATAAGTGGCAATTCTTCATTTTCACATTTAATGCACATTGTAGGCAGTACATGTAAACATAAACAAAGTTTCGGTATAGGTTTGGGATACTTGTCATCGTGGACATGCACATTTTTTAAAAGGTGTTTATTTGAAGTCGGCGTCTTCAGCCTCTTTCAAACTGGTCACCTGGGATTTCCTCGCTGTCATCTGGCTACATCGCAGCTATATTGTAGGAAACTGGTTTATGGCGAATAGCAAAGCCACAGTTGTCAATGCAGTTTTAAGTTTTGAGCACACTCACGCAAAGACTTGCCAACATCACACCACACCCTTCCAGGGTGCACATATCAAACACACAGACAATTCTTCAAAACATGCAGTATTTTCTACACTTTTGCCATTTAGTTAATGCGTATTTCAATAAGTTTAAATATGTTAAACACATGTGCGATTGAAATCCAACCCCCAAAAGGTTTTACATATGGTCTGATATCATGGATTTTCACCTATACTAGGTGGTGTGTTTGGAAAATATCCCCCAAAATTAACAGGGGTTGTTCACTGTATAGACAATTCTAAGAGGGGCATCTACTTTTTGCAAATTTACTATATTTGGAGCAGGTCTTGGTCCCCCCTGTGAAAAGCTCGGGCTGACTGTAGACAGAAATCTTCAAGTTAATTTAATACCTGGTCGACATTTTTTACATCACTCCGCACATTTCATATTAACAGATTCTAAAAACATGAATCACATACTTTTGCCTGATCTTTTTCCATCGCTCCATGTGGTCACCGAGGTAGGAACCCGATACAGGCACAGAATCTGTGAACTGAACAGGAAGATAACATTCATGTCATATTAATATTTAAGTGTATTAACTAACATGACACAGGCACCGTTTAAATTTGTCTCTTCAAGAATCACAGTAGCCCAAACACCTCTTACCCCAAATGTAATTTGTTGCAAGGTGTGCACTTGTTGCATGCTGAAGCACAATACAGTCCATGCATGCCGGTATTTGTTTCCGTGTGATCATACTTTCATATAACACTCGGGGCTGCTATGTTTGTAAGTTTAGAATGACCATAAAATTGGTGCTAAATTTCATTACATTTCTGGAGCTTTTCACATTAGTCAATGTAAGCATTAAGGGAGCGGACGTTCCTTGTTTAATTATTTCTGTTTAGGTATCAGTTTTACAGTAAACTTCAACTGAGTGACTGACAAACAGACGCACACGTTTTGCGTTTCCTTTTGAAGAATTGTTCACTCTCTGTCAAACGTCACAGCTATTTTGTGTGTTTGTGTGAATAAGTAAGTAAGTAAGTAAATAAATAATCCTGCAAAGACAACCAGTGTTTTAAGATGTAGTACTGTACCACGATGCATCGCAGGACCTGCAATGTGACTCTTTTTAAAAACCATACTCAAATGTTGCACCTTGCAGCTCTAACAGAAATACAGGTGCACCTCATTTTTTTCCTTGACTGGATGGATGGAAAGATATTACATTGCAATACACCGATGTGTCTAACAGAGTAACAAGAATATGTCGTGAACCTTGGTGACTGTGGGTTTTTCAGTTGGTGGGATCCTGAGGTTGATGGGTTCACCAGAAGAGCTGATGGGAGATGCGGTTGGAGCAGGTAGTCTATATACAATTTGCTCTTTGCCATTGATCATGTCTGTGACCTGCACATGGAAAATGAATTGAGTTTTTTTTCAGGATCTTAGCATAAAGATGATTTCAAGTTAAGTTGTTTCATAAGTGGCCCTTACCTCTTCCTCTAGCATTACTTGTGGAGATCTTGGGGATCCTTCACTGGGCTCTCGGACGGACGGGTTATTTCGCATCCATGCGCGACAAATAGGATACAAGGGGGTGCTAGCATTAAACTGAGCCAGATCCACACTTCGGTCAAACAACTTTATAATGTAAGCATCTGGAAAACAGATATAGTGAAGTCAATTCAAGATACAAAAAAACAACAACAACAACAGAGCAACCACAATACATTCCAACAGGACACTGAAGAGACATATTACTTTGAGATTTCTTTTCCTTGAAGGGAGTAAAAACAAAGATATAAATATCTATTTTACTTTGTCTGTGAGTATTGCTCTCAGTTATGCTTTCATCCAGCTCTTTGCGCTTTTTGCGACGATGCTGTGGGAATCTTGTAGATGGCCTAAAAATTAAAATAAGAATATAAGTCTTTTTTTTTTTGCATGCAATGTTTTTAATGAAAGAAATAAAGTAAATATTTACCGTTTTCCAGCAGACAATGGGGACAAATCCCTATGAAAGAGAGAGAATTATGATTAAAAAGCTGACATCTACATTTTGATAAATGTACATTGAAACATTACAATAACAGTCACTCTCACCACACTACTATGCATAATGTATAATTAATTCAATAATTCTTGGACTTACTTGCTCATCGAGTCAAGTGACATTTTTCCAGCCTCACTCTCGTTTTGTTCCCTGCTCAAAGTGCAGTTGTA